>JANHGN010017651.1:22610-59256 GCA_024605025.1 Megaceryle maxima | reverse complement strand
CTCACCAGCCATGCCCAGCACACTGGGTACTTGTGAGATGTGCTGTGCTCTGTCCCTGGTGTGATTTGGGAGAGTCCCAGGGGCTAGCAGCCAGGACTCACCAGCCATGCCCAGCACACTGGGTACTTGAGATGTGCTGTGCTCTGTACCTGGTGTGATTTGGGATTGCACCTGTTCTGAGCAGGGGGTGGCTCCAGTGTCTGTCACCATTCTGGTGCAGGTGTCACCCAATGAGGCCAGGGGGTCTGTAGGGCCATCCCCCCTCCACCAGCCCCAGCGTTCATCTCTTGGCAGATAAATAACAAATGGAATGCAGCTCTGCTCTGGACTGGGCTCAGTGGTGAGGGGAAGGGCAGCTGCTGGAGCTGATGCCATGTGGGCTGGAGGAGCTGCACCAGACCAAGGCGTGACAGGTTCTCAGCTCCTGCAGGAGCAATTCACACTCACCTCTCTGCACTCGTTCATCCTCAGGGCTCACCATCAAATCTGGGGTATAACCAGGATTTAAAAGGCAATTTGCTCCTCATTCTAATGGAATTAAAGGTACCTTGTGAGTGTTGGGCAGGAAGGCCACAGCTGTGCACTAGGTTTGCTTGGAACATGACCATGAATACAATGAAATATGAGTTTTACTGATCTTGTCTGCACTGCATTGTTATTCAGAGAGAGCAAAATTCACCCTTAGGCACAGGACAAACATTAGAGTTGGGAAAAACATTTCGGCTGAATGCTTTATTTGGTGAAAAATAATGCAGGTCTGAATCAGCTGAAAGTACTTGTGAATTCATGTTGTATTTGTCAAAGGGTTTCAGCATGTAAAAAAAAAAAAAAAAAAAACAAACCCCAAATCATTTGTCAGAAAGGCAAAACATGTGCTGTTGATGTTCATTAAATACAACATCGATGGTTTTAAGGCCTAAAATAACATTTTTTAGAATATTAGTAAGATTTACTTAAAAAAATAATACTTACCCCTGAAAAATGAACTGGTTATTTTGCTTAGATTAAAACTCAACAAAATGCAAAATTCAGAAAGATATTTTGAGGGACATTTGGTTTGTAAAAGCAAACAGTATTTTTCATGTTGATTCAAAATATTTTCCCCACTCTTTTAGTTTAGCTGATGAAAAATTGGTTACCCCAGGTCTGCTGAGCTGGCACACGGTGGTTGTACCTCTTGATTTCAGGCTGGCTGATGCTCCAGTGCCTGTTCCAGTAAGCGCTGACCTCGGCGTGCCCTTTCTGTCTCTGGCCTTGGTTTTCACTTGGTTTTCTGCACTTTTCTGAAGTGTAAGAAACAAGAAGTGAATCTGAGGGCATTGGGGTGCTCTTGCACAGACCGGTGCTTTGCTGAGTGCATTGAGATTGCAGGGAAATACGTGAACAGAATGAAAGAAACGGGTTGGAGGCTTATCAGGAATTGGCAATAGCCTGACATCGCTGCACACGAGAGCAGAGTCGGGTTTGACAAAGTCTGTAATAATTTAATGTACATTATTAAACAATATAGATCTGGATGCAGCTGGTGGTGCTCCTGCTGCAGCAGTACCCTCTTTTATTTTTAATAGCTGAGGGTGTTCTCATCTGTTTATTGCTCTTGCGTCGCGGTGGCGTTCTGCAGCGGGCGGGTACCGATGCCAACGCCGCTGTCTCGGCAGCAGATGATCACTAAGAGCCCAGGGGAAGGAAAAACCTCTTCAGGCACCAGTCCCTAGCATGGGCTCCCCACAAAGGCCCTGGGCAGGGTGCTGGTGGGTGATGGAGATGTTGGTGAGGCTGCACATGTGGGCACCACAGCAACATCCTGTGTTGGGGTCCTGCTTGCTGGGTGAGGGTGCAGCAGCTGTGACGGGGAGAGGGCAGACACAGGACCCATGCAGAACAGAGGGGATTGGGAGAGGGCAGCAGGTGAGGAGGGTGCAGGGGGCACCTTGCAGTGCTTTGTCTCAAGGACCCCATGGGGTGTCCCTGTGCTTGCAGCTATAGGGGCTTCTGCTTTCACTATAGTCCCTTGAGAGGACCAACAATGTCTCCCACAAGTGTCCCCACGGTGCCACTGTGGGGTGGCCGGTGCCAGCACTGACCCTGGAGTGGTCTGTTCTGAGCTGCCAACCCTTGGCTCCTGCAGCAGCTCCGTGTCCAGGTGACCTCATAACTCCATAACTTCATCTGCTGGCTTTGGAGTGCCACAGAATGAGGTATTTGCACTGGCAGGACACAATGGAAACACAGCCCTCAGAAAGGGGGGGTAAAAAAAAGAAAAAAGATATGTGATCTTAAAAGAAAGCAGAGAAGCGTGGAGATAAACTAAGACAGCCAGGGATTTATTCGATAAAATCTATCCCATTTGTCTGGGATCTGCTGAATAGGAGGCTAATCAGCTGTTAGAGACTATTTTCCCAGCACCTCCTCGATCATCTACTTTGTTCATTTTTTCCCATCAACCATATATGGCCTCCATGTCAAAACATCATTTTACCATTATTGTCTATTTCCAGGATGTCTTTTATTATCCTGATCTCATTTTGCAGCCCAGAAACTGGCACAGGGCTGGCTCTATTCCCTCAGATTTATGAAAGTCTGCAGCAGAGGGAACAGCCTTTCTCCTCCTGCTCAGCTGGTCCCACTGCTGCAAACCAGGGCACTCCACCAAAGGGACCGGGTAGATTCACATTGGCCTGGTGTCCTCGGTGGCTGGATCTGCTCCTGGGTGCACACAATGGTGGTAGATGCTTTAAAAAAAAAGGGAAAAAAAAAATCTGAATTGCACATAAGGAAGATATGATGAGATGGAGTTCACTTGTGGAAGTGATTACAAAGGTGCCTATTTTCCAGCACAAGAAGATAAAATTTCAGGATGAAACACACTGCACAACTTCATGCTGCGTCTCCTCCCCATCTATTTCTCCCTCCTCTTGGTGAGGAGCCTGTAGCTCTTGTCGCAGTGATGGAACACGGAGGCTCCCCTGTCTGCCCGGCTCCGGCCGCGGTGAGCAGGGCTGTGGGAGCTGCCTCAGCAGAGCTTGGGGAGCCAGGCTCTAACCCAGCCTTCCCCAGCTTTCACAAATCTTCTGCAGTTAAGGCTGTTAAAAATTTAACAGAAAGGGAGGGGAATGTTTCAAGGGTAGCCTGACTTAGAAATCTTTTTCAAAACAATGGTGAAAAGCCTGGTTAACGTGCCTCTGCTTTCCTATATGTGCAGTTATTTAGGTTTTAATCTATCAAAGAGATGCAGTTCTTAGGTCCTGGGCATCTAATTCTCTGCCCTGGAATTTACACATCATAATAAGGAAACATTGAAGCCTCTGGGGAAATGAGTTTAGCTCCTTCGATTGCTGAATAATTAAGGGTGACCCTTGTCAAAGACATGGTGTGTGCTATATATCATTGGATTACCTGTCTGGTTGGCAGTGTTTTGCAGGTATTTTAGAGCTCTTATTATATGTTGTTTTTCATTTAGATGCAATTTCTTTTGTAATGAGGCAGAACTTATTTTCCAGCCCCTACAGGTGTCTTTGTCAGCTCTCCAAACTGTGCCTGAAGAGGCAGGTTCCCAATTGATCTCTCAATTAGGGCTTTGTTGATACCGGATGAATGAGGGTTCACCTCACTGGATGAACGAGGGACACAGCCTTGTCTGGTCGTGGGCCAAGGCTGTCACGTGAAAGACTACAAGTAAAAAAAAAAAAACTGAGTCAATCTCTTTGGTTTTGCTTTTTCCCCTTGACTGCCCAGGCTGAGCACATGGGCTGCTGGTTGTGGCTGAAGCTGCAAATGCCTGGATGTAAAAGCCAAGATTCAGGTGTAAATCTGGAGCAAATGATGTCATGAAGTTAGCACACCAGTAATCAGTTCTTCTTATGCAGCTTCTCAGAGAAATGAGGTTTCAGGATGCAGCTCAAGGTTCCAAAAGAAGCACATTGTTTTGTCCAGTGCTGCTGAATGAGGTTGGCTGTGGAAGCCCCCAGGAGCTGCGTCTCACCTGCCCAAGTAACAATGCCAGAAAACATTATCAGTGTCCGACTTCAGGCATTGCAGTTGGTGCATCTTTAGGTCACATCAGTTCCCCTGTGTCACAGCACTTTATTGCCATGTGCCCGAGCTCAGCAGTGCCCGCAGCCATGAGAGGCAGCGTGTTCCTGTGTTCAGGTGCCCCAAACAGCCTGATCCATCGCCAGCTGCTCCCAGCTCCCTGGATCTTTTTTATTCAACAAAGCTTAGCTGACCCAGTCACCACAGACTGTGGTGACCTGGTTCCTAACGTCTGCCATTGTTCTTTTGGTTACAGAATATGTTTTGAGGAAAGAGCCTCCTCTGGGGCAAGGCTGAGGGGTGACTGGGAGTCTTTGCAGTGGCCAGAGAAACATCCCACCAAAGCTTCACGTGACAGGGACTTTCTTTGGCGTCAGTTTGGAGCACACCAAGAAAGGTAGGAGCAGGACCTGTTGCCTTCATTTTCACAAGAGATGCTTAAATTTTGTGTGGGAAAACCTCTTGCTGAAGTGCCTGGTCACTTACAGTGCTGCAGCCCAGCTTCCCTCACCCTCCCAGCCTGTGGGACGGGAACGAGCTCCGGGTTACGGCAAACCCGGCTGCTGGGATGCGCTCAGCTGAGACCTGGTAGCCAAGGGCTACTTCTTGCTGGAAAAATGCAATGCAAACTGTGGCTCTAGCTCCTCCTTGGGCAGCTCCTGTGGGGTTTGATTCACCTTGATGTGAAAGGGGAGAAACCCAGTATTTGCAGTGCAGATGAGCCACCAGTTTGCACAGAAACACGATCTGTTTCAAGCAGGTAATTAACTCAGGCTTACTGACCACAGCCCAAACGCCTAATGGAAGAAGTCTGGAAACTGCTCAAAAAATTATTTCCTGCTAAATCAAAAGCTTGCTCTTGCTGAGATGAAAGAGAGGTTAATTTACAAAGATGGTCAGAAAGTTTAATAGCAATTTAATTTTTTTGAAATATGTATGTTTTACTATAGTCTGACATTATGGAGGAAATTGCAACAGTCTTGGAATAGACCTGCTGGCTAATTTTACTCCTATCATGTGTACGGTTGGGTTTTATGTGCAACAATTCATTTGATGGCAGGCTCCAAGTATTAGATTTACAGTCAAAAAATCAATGTGAGGTTATAGGCCCAGTCTGAATTTATGTCACTTTGATGCCACACGCACGAGACTCGATTCCTGCTTCCGCAACCTGCACGTTCCCCCTGCCAGAGCCTGGTGGTGCCTTGGCTGCAGGGGGCTGTGGGGAGATGGGATGAGGTAGAGCTGCCCCAATATTTGACCATCCTTGTTGTAAACATTTCTCTTTTTTTGCCTTGCATTAGAATTTCCCTGAGCTGCTGCCAGCAGCTGCTGTCCTCCCCCAGCCTTCTGGTGCAAAGATAACCTTTCCTGACTTCTTTAGCCACTCTCCAGATCTTTAAGCAATAATAACAGCTGCTCTGTAGATGGGTCACCTCTTCTGATCTGACAGAAAAGTTTGTCTGGCGATGCGAACTCTGCCCACAGAAATTAAATCGCTGCAATTAATCATGTGGAAAGCACAGGAACAGGCTGGGGAGCTCCTTACCGCCTCTTACAGACAAGATCTCCCATTCCTTTGGCACTCCACAGATAGCAACAATTCCTTCATTTCTCCCAGTGTTCTTCTGTATTAAAAACCTGTAGTTTTAATTTCACTGCTGTAGATAAAGACAGGGCTTATTACTGTTCTCGGGCCGTGCTACCAGTGCATTGTAAAGCAGTTGTTCCGAAGGAGAATCCCGTGGGTGCCAGATGTGTGCAGCTGCTGTTGCTCCCAGCGACCGCGCGCTAATCCGTGACTTTTCAGAGGTATGCTGTTTAGTATCAAAATGTTTGAATTAGCTGGTTACACGATAACACCAATGGACTGTCATATCCATTAATAATATTATGAGCTTTCCTAGGGAGCTGTAACCTCTTTGGTATACATGAATTCAGTAATAACTGTAATTATTATGAAGTTAATATAAAACATGATGTCTCACTCTGCCAATTCAAGGGCAATAAGTGTGAAAAACAGCTTTTCTTCTGATTGCACATTATTCGCTCTTTCCTTGGTTAGCAAGCAGCTCTCAAGTGTAGAGGGACGATGCAGCAGGATGCACAGCTCGGGTAATGATGATTTGTGTTCCCCAGAGCTGGCCAGTGTGGGGGACCCACACCACTCCCCCCCTGTGCCTTCCTGGCTGTACACCAGGGCCCATGCAGCTGCCTGAGAGCCGCTCTCCTGGCCACTTTTGCAGTCCAGGTGCAGTTTGGGAGCCCCCAGGCACAGCACCCAAGACAGGAGCAGCATCCTGCCCAGCTTGGGAGGCTGGCAGTAAAAGCAATCCCATCGCTCAAGCAAGTGTGTCTGCACTGGGTGTTTATGGCTCTCTTGGCAGCCACCAGAACTGTGTCCATCTTCCTTTTATGTCTCCAGCTTTGTTCTTTAAATACTTCATTTCCTCACGGGAGGCTCCAGCCTGGCTCTGGCACTGCAGCCTGGGCACAGGCTCTGCCTGCGTGCGCTCACAGCAGCTTTGCCCTCCCTTATTTACTGCCCCGTTAAAATATCTCTGTGGAACCCACTTACTTTTTAATGCAGCAGATGAAAAACAATTCTGTCAAGATTTTCTTGTGATTCTCTGCCAGTGACATCATTGCAGTGATGTGGGATCAGAGCCCGGCAGAACCCAGGAACCCTCTGTGGGATCTGTCGGATGATGCACGAGGCCCTTTTATGCTCCTTTTCAGATGTGCCACCGCAACGAGCTGCTTGGATCTTTCCCAGCAGTATGAGCTGAAGTAAACTTGATAATGAAAAGAGCCTTGATGTTCACCTGCTCCTGCACGTACTGGAGGAAAAAAAAAATAGAGACTTTCTTATTCAAATGACTTGTTGGTTCTGTTCAATCTGCCCAGATGCTGAAGGATGTGCTGCTTCACGTGCAGCAAGCACTGCTGCACCTCTGGGCTCTATCTCTTCAGGCCGTGCAGCCAACACTCTGCCCTTCTCTTAGATCAAAATGCTGAGCACAAGCATTTGATTCATCACATCTTTTTAATGCGAAGCTAAAAATAACAGTTTAAAATCCTCAATCATATATAATTAGTCCTGCATTTATTTTTCAACAGATGTTCTTTCCCTGTTGCGTTTGAATAGAAGAGTGTTGAAAAGTGTCTCTGTCTGCACCGGCCGTTGGGGAGGAGGGAGGGAACCTGCAGGATTCCAGCTTCCCCCCAGGAATGCTTCCTGAGGGCTCTGCAGCCATTCTCACAGCATCTTTGCTCCAGCCTCCACAGAGACCTTTTCTTTCCCATGGACAAGGGCTGAATTCCCCAGAGAGTTTTCACTGGGAAGCTTTAGAAGCATAAGAGGTTAGTGTGAGGAAATCCATTTCTCTTGCCTGGAGGCACTAAGGGAATTAAGATTGCCACAGGATGATGGATCAGCAAAATTTTCCCTAGGAGATCAGATTAATGGGGATTATAGAAAAGTTGCAGTATATTTATCAAAAGGAAGAAAAAATATAATTAAATTCCTCCTCCCACCATCAGAACCGATTGTAAATTAGGTAAATCTATTTTCCTTTAAAAGAATAATAACCATATATCAGACTTCCAGGATCTTTTCCCCCTCAGGGCTCTGAAAATGTATAGTATTAATCTCAGCTACAGGAACAGCACAGATCTTCTCTGTTAATTATTGTGCATCTTATTTGCCCTTTATATTTGGACCGATCAGGCTCAGGAGTCTTAGATACAACAAAAAGCTGGGAGGGGAGCCAGGGAGTTTGTGGTGATTCGGGTTCAGAGCATCTGGAGGCATGGAAAAGAGTCTGAGGAGCAGCAAGAAGGGCTTGGGAAGCCCTAAAACCAATTTACACTGGAAGGCAGTGCTTGCTGCTGCCTGGCAGGGAGGAGACGGGAGCTGCACAGAGCTGTTGTCATTTTCCCTTCACCTCTGTGGTGGGTTTTCCTGAGTGAAGGGGTGGCTGCCAGCATGTGTTGTCACAGCAGAAAGGCAGAGCCACCACCTCGGGACCGGGACCTGGGATTTGCCTGTGAAAATAAAGATGCAGTTCAAGAGAGTTGTGACGTTTCCTTTGCTTTCTAGGAGACTGACAAGGTTCTCTGGCTTCTGTTTCACCTTTTCCTTTCAGAGGTGTTACATTATTCCTAATTTTCATAGACTAGATTTACATTAAGATGGTGACTGCAATGAATTAAAGTGTCTGTGTGTTCAGAAGCTCCCCGAGGCCTCTGCTCCCCCTCGGCAGCAGCGATGCTCTGTGCTAACAACTTCTGCGGCTGAGGAAGAGGAGGCAGCCGCACACAGGTTCCTCTCCCCCAGCTCCAGCCTCCCTCCGGTTCAGCTCCATCTGGATCCATTGTGTCTCTTGCCCTGCACAGATGCCAGATCTGGAGCTGTTCTGCCTCCAGCCCAGGACCTGGGGAGGGGAGGGTGTTGCAGTTCAGTGCTGATCTGTGTCCCTGTCCGCACACCCTGCCGTTTGTCCCTAATTCCAGTACAATTAGACCACTGTGAGGTGTGTTGATTACATTTTATCTTTTCTGCACAGCTCTTTTGTAATGAGGAGTTGGATTTCAGTAAAAGCAGAGCGACGTCTTGCGCAGAAGCCCTGCCACCAAGGTCTGAAAGGTTTAAAGCTGATTGCTTAGTAATGGTTCTGGCAAAAATGATAGAGGGCTGAATGTACAAAACACCAGCGTGAGCCTGACTTGATTCCTCTGCCCATGAATGTTTTAACCTCATTTATCCTCTAGGTACTTACAGAACCATTTTACATTTGTGCACTTAAAGGATTAAATAAAATAAATGGAGATGATGATTACTGCCCAGCAAAGCTGATGTTCAAAGACGGGGCATTTCCTTGCAACTGGAATTGTATTTGTGCTGTTTCCATACTCTCTGAGCTTTCCAAAAAGGGGATGATGAATCACACAACCTCCAACTCTCTACTCCTAATGAGAAACCTCTTAGCAATATGCTGTTTATGGTCCTCTCTCAAGCAATACATGGATGCTCCTCTTCTTTGGTGTCAAAACGAGATGCAAACCGCGTGACACACGCAGGCACTGATGTACAGCCTGCAAATGGCTCCAGGATTCTTCAGATGTTTGATGTAGGCAATGTGGAGGGAGCCTGTCTGTTATTTGTATACATACATATTGCTCACTTAGCTATGGGTGGAAATACTGCAGTTTTGCAGGAATAGTTACAAAGCAATGATTCCTGTTAGTGCAACAACCCCTTCTGGAGGCTAAGTCTCTAAAGTTTAAACTTGCCCTAATTCTGAAGGTTTGAAATCTGGAAGATGATGGTTCTCTCTGTATTTTCCTGGTTCCTCAGTCCATGTCACTCAGCCTTTCACATAAAGGAAGAATTAATTCAATGACTTTTGTCTCAGGGCTTTGAACCCAACAGTGGTTCTGCAGAGCCCATGCTGAAGAGCCGCTCAGTGGGGAGGGGAGCATGGGGTCACTTCACTCTTTGAAGCAATTAGTGCCTGCTCCCCTAACACTGGGTGCCAGCAGCCCTTCCCTTCCACGCTGGGTGCCTGCTCCCCTAACACTGGGTGCCAGCAGCCCTTCCCTTCCATGCTGGCTCCAAAGGGCAGCGTGGACTCGGTGGGATGGGAGCAGAGCACACTGCCCACGGGGGCCTCTGCCAGTGCTACTTGAAGCAGAGAAGCAAAACCTGCTCCTGGCAGCCTGGGCTTCTTTAGTGCTTCTTGGGGGCAGGATGCCTCCTTTGCTATTGTGCATGTGTGATTCAGAGCTCTCCTAAATGGACCAGAGAGAGCAGAGCCAGGCCTGTCAAACCCCTTCCAGTGCTGCTTTCCATCTGCTGTCTCAGATGCTTAAGATGTGCAGTGCGAGCCCTCTCTTGGGTGCAGCTAATGCATCGTGATCCCTTTGCTGTATTAATGGCATTATTTTCCTCCGGCTGTGAAGTACTTGGGCCTTGTATTGTGACAAGATTCAAGCACTCGGTTGTCAGTCTGAGGTGCTGGATGTCTCTTTTCAGAGGGCTGGTTTGCAACCACAGGGGAGGGGAAGGAGAAAGATAAACAGAAGAACTTTTTTAAAGGCAAGAAAGCACTTCATTCCCTGACAGTGCCTTCAGACCCCCTTTCCTGCAAAAGCCTTCCTTGAGAGCACCAAGCGCTCCAGCGCTCCCCAGGACTTGCCTACGAGGTTGGCATTTTTCCCCAGCCAGCAGAAGTTGTGCTTAGATGTCGACCCATGGGTATGTGTAGAAACCTCCAACACCCCATCCCAAAGGCACACACCAGCACAGGCTGCTCCCTCCGTGGAGCTCAGCACTCCCCGAGGAGGGTCCTGTCCCCACCATCCTATCCCATCCCTTCCCTGCAGCTCTGAACCTCCCCAGCTCAGCACAGCAGCAGAGGAGATGTTGTCCTCTCTGCATCTCAGCACATGCCTTCATCACCTCTCTCTGCACCTCAGAGTGGAAATTCAATCTGTAACTGTTCTGACTTATTAGAAAAATCACATTAGAATTTACAGAACTGCTTCTTGCTCTCAGTTTTTTAAATATATAATACTCATCTGTTTTTCTTAGCTGCTTTTCTGAACGCTGTGAAAGAAAAAGCAGTGCTCCTCCGTGCAGTAACCCTGTACATTTAGCCAGAGGCACTATCTCCACGGCAGCAGTAGCAATAGATGAACATATATTTTTTTTCTGTTCTCTGGGGCATCCAGGTATCAGTTGTTGCTGGAGGCAGGATGGTAAACAGGTGGGAGAAAAACCAATCCTCAGCCCCTTTCCGCAGATGCCGCTGAACAGGACAACAAATCTTGATTCTTCAAAACTAGAAAGTTGTTATTTTGGCCCCGCTTATTAAGTGGATTGTTTGGAACTGTGCTTTGTAAATAATGCAAACCAGTCAGGGAAAGCGAGAAGCTGTGTGTGCTGCAGAGCGCGCGATAGACAGTTGTCACAGTAACTGCTCAGTTTTGCCTCTGTTTGGTTATTCTGTTAGAGCTAAAGGCAAAAAAGAGGAATTGTAGATTCATCTGAAGTTTGGCAGCAGGCAGCAGAGAGTCTATTAAAGACCCATCATCTGGGCTCAGCAGACCAGTGCCAGCCTGGCAGGAGGTGCTGGCAGCGCACGACCCGGCTTGCTGGCCCGCGGAGCTACGTACTGAAGGGAGGTCAAGAGAGGAAATGTCTCTTTCCTATCTGTTTTAAATTGCCAATAAAATCCCGCAGTCATTAAATTGGTTCTAACAACAGAATTGTAATTCTAAGTGAAAATCCTGGTCCTGCCAATCTTCATTTATGCATGGTACCATTGACACGACCAAAAACCTGTACCCGAGAGAGGAATGTTTGGAGAAGCCATCATGTTGAATAGTTAGACTTTTAACAATGAAAAAATACTTAAAGATTTGTGTCTTTTTGACTTTCGTATTCTTTCCATTCCCCAATGATTCTTTGTCTTCTCCAAACAAGATTTCTTTGGCAAGCAGTAGCGAGATGCTCGAGTCTCCATTGCGGCTACGAACCCTGAATCGGCGTTTATTTTGAACTGGGGGCTTAAGCAGCAAAGAATTTTTCTGCTTGGTCATCTCCAGGATAACACAGCAGGGCTTTTTTATTTGTTTGGTGGGATGCTCATAAGAACCTGTCTGGATTACACCATCCTGCAGGTCCCTGGAAGTAGGGCAGCAGCAGCCGCTGTGCCAGCCGGGGAAAGCTCTTCCCTCTGATCTGAAGGAGATGCTGGTTTCCATGTGCTGAGCATAATGCTCACCCTGGGCCCAGCCAGAGCTTCTGCTGCTTCCAAGTCTCCATGAGATTTATATTAATATAATGATTGACAAGATCCTTGAACATAATTACACATATTAAAAACATTCTGAGTTTTGCCCAACAGCAATTTAGGAGAGAAATTGATTTATTAATTTAACTGTGATTTCTTGTCTGTTATTATAGTGAGTCAGAAAGACTGAAAAACCTGCTAATTAAAACTCATAACACTTCTGAGCAATGCAGAGGAGCAACAAACTTACATATTGCAAAGCAAATACTGATGGAGCCTTCCAAAAAGAAAAAAATGGGGTAAAAATGCTGTTGGCCTGGAAAGCAAAACTCTCCCTGTGCTTCTCCTAGGAGAAAAATATGGGGAAATTATACCATATATTATTCTTGTGACACTGAAATCCTGTCCTTGCAGCCAGAGCAAAACCCTAACAATGGGACATTGGCTGCAATTTGCCTTTGTTTTCATTGGCAAAGTGCGAGGCGAGAAGCTCGAGGAGGGTGTAAATGTGCAGAGAGCGAGCGGCAGCAACAGCCTGCCTTGGCAGGAGCGACCGCCCGTGTCAGGAGGATGTGGAGAATTAGGTCTTTTGTGTGTTTCTTCCCTGTCTCCCACTCGGTCTGGAAATGTTGCTTCTGCTGCCATAGGAGCAAGATGATAACAGGTGATAACATGTACCTGCACTGTGACTTTATGGCAAAACATTTCAGTTAATCCCCAGCAATACCTTGAGAACTGGCAAACATGGTAACCCGCCTGAGTCCCGCCCCGTGCAGGTGGGTGGTTGTGCTGGTGGTGCTGGGATGGGGTTATTTAATATACTTGGTGGCTGGTTGGAGCGGGGCTGTGCCTGAGTGGAGAGGCTTGTTTTTAATTAGCCAGAGCCTGCGTTAAGCATTGTTAGCCGGTATTGTCAGGGGCTGAGTGATTGTTCTCTAATTTGTTCAGGTTCTCCCACAGTTGACATTCCTCTGCTCTTTATTTTAAGCAAGTCTGCCTGAAAATTGATGACTCTGGGAGATGGGGGCGAGGCGAGTGTTTCCCCAGGATGGGAAGGGGCAGAGCGCTGTACCCTGCTGCTGGTGGCCTCTGGGACAGAACCACTTCACCCCAGCACTTGGATGTGAGCCACCTGCAGCTCTCTGGCCTGGCCAGGGCTCAGCTCACCTGAGGGTGGTTTGATGATCACCCCCCAGCTGCTTCTGACCTTGCAAAAGCCACCTCTGCCCTAGCACCAGCTTTCCCTGTAATCATGAGAGGACGGCTGAGCTTCCTGAGGAGCATGGATGAGCTTCTCTCGAGGGCTGTTTAAGGTACTTTCAAACTTTTCCTTTAACAAGAAGCTGCTTCTTGAGTTTTTATTTCCATTCTAAAAAGATGAGTAATGTGTTCTTTAAGTGTTTCTCGGCTTGAGAGTCAAAGCTGGTAGGAAGGTATTAGCTTTAACTCGGAGTAGGCTTGAAGAACAAGGGAGCTCGTCTGCTGGGGGAGCAGGGGCACAGTCTGTGCCAGGGATGCCGGGAGCCCTGCACCTCCCATGGGACTCACTGCCAGCCAGGAGCTGCCTCTGAGGAGCCTGTGGAGAGTTGACTGGATGTTATGGCCAAGGTGCCAGGAAACAGGCTCCACTTTCTCTCCTCGATGACAGGATGTTAAGGCAAAGAGCTGCCGTGCCTTTGGGAGACTAGAAACAGGAGCAATGTCTCTGGCTTTCTGCTGGGAGACAGAGAGAGGTGGTTAAAGTGCAAGAGGAGGTGATACATGGGACTGGTTGGATATCAGCCTCCCAAGAGACTATCAAGCCTAATTCATTCAGCTATAGTGTACCTATAAAGCCTAATGTTTCTATCCATAATGTGCTTGTTTGGGCTAAGCATATTGATCTCCTGTGGAGAGTAGAAAGGGATTTTCTGTCTTGGGGGGGGGGGGGGATGGCTGGGTACCAGCCTGCTGTGTGAGGGGGAAGGGGCTGCCTGGTATCTTCCCTTCCCAGAGCCTCCCCTGGTCCCCAGTGAGTGCCCAGCTCTGCTGCAGGGAACAGGATGGTCACAAATGCAGTACCTGGCAGTGCAGTGGTGTAGTGCCCTCCCCAGAGAGCTATGTTAATAGCCAGATCTGTTGCTCGCCTGGAGATCGTGCCAGGGCTGGCTGGGAAGGCAGAGTAGAACAAAAAGCAGCAGCTACAGGAGGGCTGATGGGTTTCTGCCTGGGGAGCATCTCTGTGACAGCCTGGGAAGTCAGAGGTGAAGCCAAGAGATGTTGTATTCGATGGCTAATGAGCTGTGGGTTCAGCCAGGCTGCAGCCGGGAGGTTGTTTTGCTGGGGTGAGGACTCTGCTGCAGACTGGCTGGGTTGGGCATCTCACCAGTGAGGTGTCCTCGGAATGTCTGGGGATCCTGGGGCAGCTGGAGCAGCATCCTAAAAGCATTTGCTAGTTTTCCGTTTTCTGTCTGTAACAGCTTGCTCCTGGAAGCACTTCCCTTCCCGTTTGCTTGCATCTCCCAGTCAGAGTACAGAAGGTTTAGATGGATCACAGCTTTTTGAGTAAACACCAGTTAGATGTGGCAGAAGGATGCTGTAAGCACCTATCTGCTTCCTCTGACAGCAGGTGAACGTGCTCTGCACCCCCCTGGCTCCTCCCTGGGGTTAAACTTCAGAGTGGTGTAAATGAAACCCAAAGAGCCATAGCTGGACTCTGCACTCCCTGGAGTGGCTCTTATCACATGGGTGAGGTGGGGGACCTACCACCCGGGGTCCTCCCCAGGATAGGAAGGAAAAAGCCTGAGTCTTTGCAAGGAGCAGCACCGGCCTTACAAGGTGTTTGTCATTCCTCATCGAGTACCCGTTACTTTAAGCAACTAATGTCAGATCAAGATCAAGTAACACCCTGGTCTAAACTTTTATGGCTTTCCCTGTAATAATCACTGTTTGCCTCAGTGCATTCTGGAGGCCTTTGACTTTACTTTGCAATGGGCATTGCTGACTGGTGCCAAAGACAGTGACTGAAATGAAAAATCTTTGATCTAACTCGATATCACAACTTCTTTTTCTATGTATATTAACATAATCTCTGTGCTGAAATTAATCTGTGGTGTGGCTGCAGCGTGTTGAAGATTATATGTATTAGCATTCAAGATGATGACTTTTTTTTTAAGCAGTAGCAATTCTTACTTCTTAAGCAGCTCCTACTTAAGGAGTAGATCTATTATGCCCTACAAAATATCCTCAGGAAAAGTTCAGGGGACGTTTGCAGAGAAACTGTGTTTACTCCTTTAGATAAAAGCAGTTGTAGGGGTGAGGGTGCCAGCAGCTCCGAGCGTACCCCAGGCTCTGTGCAAAGACAAGATTTCTGACTGTTTTGTCCTTTATTTGGCTCGTTGCAGAGGCCTGGAGATCTTCTTTTTCAATGAGAAATTGCATTAACAGGAGCAAAAATATCTGCTTTACATAAATAAACAGAACGTGTTTGATTTGGGGCTTTTTGTTTGCCTCTTTAGCTAACAAAATAAGCAAATTCTGTATTCAAAGGACAGTATTTTCCAACTGATTCATTAAAAGAGACTGTAACTGACAACTGATGTTATTAGCAAGATTATATATCTCATATTTGAAATATTTCCATCCTGATAGACTTATAGAATGGACACTTTACTATTAATATACAGTTCATTAAACTCCAAACAACTATATAATTACGAAACAACTATATAATTAAAAAACAACAATTCATTAGCCTTAATGGGATTTAATAAAGTTCCTAAGCAAGGATTCTTCAGAGAATTAATTACAATATAGTAATCAAGGGGAAAAAAAAAAAAGGAAAAACCCCTCCAGTTCATCACTCAGATGTATTTCTCTGATTCCTGAGCTGTGAAGCATCAACAGTTCTCTGAACATCCCCTCCCAGCAGTGCAGGGTTTTTCCCAAGCCTGTCACAGGGCAGGCTCCCAAGGCTGGATACTTTACAGGACAATTGCTCTTTGTTTCGTAAACACCCTATTTCTAAGCAAACCCAAGGCTATAAATCATTTCCTAGCCCCTAGTGTTGTGCAGGGAGGATCTGGGTTAAGGAGAACTCAGCAGCCCCAGTCCACTGTTGTCGGGTGTGTGAATCCCATCACTTTAGTTGCTTCCTGGTCATCCCAGGGAAGGTCCAGTTCTTAATCCAGCCGATGTGTAAATGAGACTGTCTGAATTTCAGTCCTTAGCAAGATCCATTGTTTCTCATCAGGGCTTTTTATCTCTGCCTGGGTTTTTTTTTTTTTTCTTTTCACTTAGAGGATTAGCCCTGCTCTTATTAATTAAACAGCAGCTTTCTGCAGGCACTGATAGAATTATCAAGTTACACCTGCCACGATACAGGGAATAAGAGGCAGGCGATGTATTATTTTTAATGGAAATGGCTTCGCTTTGGACATATTTGATCAAATCTAACTGACAATTAAATTATAAATGACTGAAGTGAAAGGGTCAGTAATAAAACAAATGACCCTGTCAGTGTCATATTTAAGTGAAATAGGGTTGTTTTTTTTTTTCTTTTTAAAAAACGAGATGAGAATTGCAAGTGTTGGCTTTCACTGGCTATTAAAAATCAGCAGCAAGGATTTTTAGAGATAGCAAAAGATGACTGGTATCATTTCTATACTACACCTGTAAAATATGCAAAACTATGTGGAAGCCCCAGCTCTCTGGCTCGCACCACTTAACTGAAGCCTAGTTTACGTTCAGTGTAGACTAGTGGTTGACGTGGTCCCCGCTGCGGTGTCGCAGCGCCGCGATAGAGATCGGTGTCCGATGTGCATCTGTAAGGGGGGTTTTGTATGAATGCGTTGAAATCCATGTTGACATCCTTGACTAAAAGGACAAAACCCGCCTTATCAGTCTGACTCCAACTCCCTGTCTCAGAAGCTTTAAGAATTACAGAAGGTGTAGGTTTATCACAGGCTGGCATTAGGCAGCTTGACTTCGGCTCCCGTCGCCTTTCCCCGCTTGGGGTTGCACTTTGGGAAGGTCTTTAGAGTTGTTTTGTGCTATAGTTGTGTAACAACTTCAGCATCTTTTGTGCAATCCTGGACTGTTCCCTCCCTTGGATGGTGTATCCCTTTATTGCCTCTAGTTTGGCTTTCTTTTATCTGATTATTTCCTGATTTTATTTTATTTTTTTTTATTTATTTATATTTTTACCTTTCTGCTGCCATGTCACTGAGCTGAAAATATTAATAAAGAATGATTAAACACCGGAGAGACTAGTTTGTAGGTAGGCTTAAGGAGCTCAGTCTGTTTATCTTATCAAAAAGCAGGTTGTAACTTAATTTCAGTGGATAAGTACCTTCGCAGGGAGGAAGCTCCAGGTACTGAAAGGCTTTTTCTTCAGACAAAGCCACAAGAAGATCCTATAGATTTAAGCTGAAGCCAGAAAAATCCAATTAACAAGGCAGAAATTTCAAACTTTGAGGATCAGTAACTACTCGGAAAATTTGGCTAGCTTCTTCCTTCTCTGGGTGTCTTTGGATCCAGATCTAATGCCCTGCTGGATGATCTGGTCTGATGGCAATTGGCAGTATGGAGGAAACACTTGACTGCTTGTTACCTCTTGGGCATCCCACAAGGCAGCCCAAGCTAATTTTACCCTCTCAGTCCACAGATATCCCACATTCTTCCCGAGATGCTTTGCCTGGGCTGTGAAGTGCAGGGTTGACCAGGCAGCTGAAGCACTGGCCGATAGGCCAGCAGTCTTGTGGGGACCAGCAGGAATCTTGGTTCAAACCAGTGCTCCTTGCCAGAAGCCTGGCCAATCTGCCCCAGGTCAGGATCTGGTTTGTGTGCTGGGGAGGCCTTGAATTACCAAGAGCATAAGGGAGAATGAGACAGCAAACCCCAGCAGCACGCTCCTTCCCATCACCAGGCAGCGATGACTGAGGATGCAGTCGCAAGCATCCCACGATAAGCTTTGCATTTGGAAAGGTTACTGACTCAGCCTTTGCAAGCCAGGAAAGCAGCTTAAAAGCACCCAGAGACACTAATTGGTCATTTGAACTTTGCCTGAAGGGCCCTTCTGGCAGGGACAGTAGCTCCTGCTGACTCAGTGTGGCTGAGATGAAAAGAAGACTGATTCCACCGAGGAAGAGTCAACAAAGAGGAAGGCCAGTGGTTTTGGATGGGGACTTCCAGTTCATTTGGGCAAGGCATTTTTACCCCTTTGCTTGCTCGTGCAGGTGAAAACAAATGTGGAAACCTTCCCTCTTCCCCTAGTTTCTCTGCTCAGTCCTACCCAAGTTTTGGCCCAAGAAGATGAGCAAGGACACTTTTCTCTCCCTTCTCTATACTTGCAGAGGTGGGATTTTGGGGGGTTGGGGTGGGAAGAGCAGATATGGACAGATGTGCAACAGCAGCTTTACGTGACTGACTGCAGATGGTTGTAGGTAGCACCTGTGGTCTCGGGTGAAGCTGTTTAGTTATTGAGATACCAAACACAAACCTGCAGATGTTCTGCTTGGGCATTGGAATGGGTTAACTGGGTCTGCAGTCACTTGCTGTCTGGAAAACCACAGGTACAATGAGGGGAGCTGATGTCTACAAGAGCTAAAATCAGGCCATTACTCTTCACCCAGAGAACATGTTAAATATTATGGAGTTATTTCTGAGTGATAGTGTATAATTTTTGCAACAACTAACCTACAGGAACAGGGTTTTGCAAAGTATTTATCAACTGGAACCAGAGCAGGGTGTTGCCATGGAGATGAGAAGTAGCTGGGTGATGTTTTTTTCTTACGGCACATATATTGTTGCAAAACAGAAATGGGGAAAGAAAAGGAGCCATGTTATCTTTCGAGAAGTAAAAACTTAGGTTTAGGTTGTCACAGAGGGGCAAAACCACTTCTCTTGGACCGTGGGGGTTGGGGTGTGTCCCATTAGGCATGAACTCAGAGCTGGGGTCTGCAGAGCAGGCTGCCACTCGAGAGGGGACATGGGATGCTGTGGCCCCCAGTGAAGTTTCTGAGTTAGAGATAGAAGCAGTAGATTTCCCCGTGACTGAAGGTCTATGTAAATCCAAGGTCACCAGAACCACTTCTATGGCTGCTGCTTATCATTTAATGAAGATAAAAAAGAGCAATTAAGTTTAGTCTGGCAATTTGGCACATTAGCATTAATCTTCAATGAAATCAGAAGGTGTTTGTGTTTTGTGTAAGCTCAGCTCATGTATCATTTTATTGCTAACAAGCAGAAGCCATAATTACTCTTCTATTTGACAGAATTTGTGGACGATTTTATTGACAGCTCCCCATGCTATTTATGCATACAAGTCATTTACTTAAGGGAAACTTTAATGTTGAATATTTGTTCAACTTCCCTAATTCCCATCCCTTCCTAGCTGGCAAAGGGCAGCTTTGGGTGATCTCCATTGACACTTTCTCCATTTTCAATGGAGAGCATCATGCTGCAGCGATGACACGTGCAGGGGTGGGCCTGCCCTTCCTTTGGACTTAATCTTCAGTTCAGTTCTTAAGTACTGGTATCATCCTAATGTGAACTGCACTTGCTCTTTATTTAGAAATGCAAAGAACATTTTATGGTTTTATCGTACAAAAAGAATAAATTTGGAATACATTAGGAAGCGGCCCTGACTTACGGCTGGGTTATACTGATGGGTTGCATGGATTGCATTTGGCATTCATGACTACTTCTAGCACTTAATGACTTGGCTTTAATGGTTTTTATTTCCTTTTATTAAAAAATATCCCACAAGACCATAAGGTCTATTACAGGGCTGGGTTGGGGGTGTACAAGGCATTTCTAAACTCACAGCAACGCTGTATGTTAAATATTCATAGCTGCAGCTACCATGTGCTGTTGATAAGGACATTGATTTTCTCTGGAAGCAAAAGAATTATTTGTGGCATTTATTGTCTGCTGGGATGCTTTTACGTAAAAGTTTGGGAAAATATTAAGCATTATGCACGCTTTTGGGTTTATACCCTTCTACAGCAGGGAAAATAAAGCCCAGAATATAATTTAGTTAAATTGTGTTTCTCAGGACTGGACTTAATAATACAAAAGAAATGCCAAGCAAGGAGCAAACCCCCCGAGTGTGTGCAGCCGGCGAGGCTGCCTGGCTTCTGCAGTGCCCACCACTGATGTTTGCTTTGGTTTTGCACATACCTGTTTTTATAAAGAAGCCTGAAACAAGATTAAATTCTTCCCTGGAGAGCCCCTTGTGGGGCTGGGAACCATCAGAGAGAGAGATTAGTCATGGTGCTAAATGAACTGTTGGCAGGCAATCTCCTCCTGTAGTGGGAGCCTGGATGGAATGGGCTGCAGTGGAGATAGACACTGGTCCTTGTGCTGAGCCAGGTCACCCGGAGTGAACTGTGTCCTGCTAGTTCCATTTCATCGTTACCTGTGAGATGGGCCTTATGTGAGCTGTAGGTCTCCTGGGGAAGGTGTTTCGGGGGGATGTGCTTTGGTTCGGGAGCCCAGATCCACCCTGGAGCCAGGAGCCAGGCTTAGCTCCCACGCAGCCCCTCACCCCGGATCCCCAGCCTCCTGCCTGCTTGCTGGAATTGAAACTGAATTAAATGGAACTTAAAATCCAAGGTGAAATAAGGGTAATAAGCTGGAGCCTGGAACAAATTGGTAGCTTGAAGTGGTGCCTGATCCATTGCCTTTGGAACGCCCCTTGCCCCGTGCCCTGCAGGGCTCCCCAACCCAGACTCTCATGTCTCTCCTTTGGCTGCTGGAGCTTTTCTCTTCATGGGGAAAAGAACACATTTCCCTTTCTTCAACCCACCTACGTTGCCTGTGAATGCAGAAGCTGCTGAGCCCTCAATGGAGGAGTGCTGGGCAGGGTTGAGTGGGAGTGTACGTGCAGAGGGTTATTGTTTTAGTGTTAATGGTATTTCTTGCAAATGAGGGGGTGTTCTGCAGCGTTCTCCCTGCTGCGATTGTTGTAGATGATCCTAACCCTTGGCTTATGTTGTGCTGTGAGGTCAGGCCCGATGGAAATGTTCTTCCCCAAGTTGGGGGAGCACAGCTGCATGGTTCTTTTCCCTCCCTGGTAGGGAAATTGAGCCTATTTCTGGAAAGCAAAGCTGCGCTTTCTCTTGGTAGCAAAGTGCGATGTTTTATTTCCAGAGATTTCAGTGGGTATGAAACCAGAATAGACCATTGCATCCTCCTGTGAGCCCCAGGCCACAAGCTTCCATCCACCGAAGCCCCTTGTACTGTACCCTTGGCTGGGCTGTGGTAAGGACCCCAGTGCCTGGGATGCTGTGTGCCTGGGGCAGGGGAGAGGCTGATGTGTGGAGCAGCCACGTGCCTGTCAGCCTGCCTTGCTGCTGACAAAAGCCCAACTGAGGGTCCATTTAGCTGCTTCTGATTTGCAGCTGAGGTCCAACGTGAGCAATGCGGGGGATCTGCAAAGCAATAAGCCTGTTTCTCAGACACCATCTCAGCCAAAGTGTTGCCCTTTACACCCTGTTTCCAATAGCAAGGAGTTAGGAAATGTTCAGGGAATATCAATCAAATTACCCACCTTGTTTGGCCCTGATTAGCTTCTAAACAGTGTCTGTGTTGGCAGCCTTGGGCTGACTACTGATGGGAGGACGGAGAAGGTGCCCAGCATTTTGTGCAGCTGTGAGGCTTCACCTCAACTCAACCTCTGGAAAGGTTACATTGGTTACACTAAAACATCTGCTCTGGCTTTAGTGGTATTATACCGAGAAACTCTGTAAGAAGGGTCAATACAGAAGCTAAAAATCCCTGCTGGAATGTGCCCGTGCTCTGGGCGCCCTCTCCATGTAGAGGGACAGTCTGGTCCTGAAAGACATGCACAAAGCTTGGAGATGTGGTCTGATATTACTGAGGAGCACCTACTCTTGCTGCTGTTGGTCTATTAGAGCGAGACCTGGGTAGGAAGCGAGAGCCACGGGGGAAGGAAAGCACACCACAAACCCTCTCGCTGCTCGTACGCTTGAGCCGGCTCGGGTGGTAGTTTGGGTTTTTTTCCAAGGACCTTGCTCTGCGGATGACTGGTCCCTGCGTCAGCACCACGCGGCTCTCTGCCGGGTGGGATCCATAATAACAAGTGTTCGCCGCATCAGGGGAGCCCTGTGGGAGTTAATCCTTATAAATAATCTAGGCACTGTCAACTCCTATCGTCTTCTGTCTGCTATGGAGAAGGGTAGGGAGTGACAGAGGGAATGAGCAGCTGGCCCATCGGTCTCGCTTGGATTTGGAGGTGAAGAAACAGGAGGAGGTGTAGGGAAAGCTTTGGCGTTTTTGCACCACCTTAATGCACACAAAAAGGCAGCTGTTCCCTTCAAGTATATTTGCCTGCTTTTTTTTTTTTTAATCAGACCTGAAAAATCTTACACTGATATTATGAGATCTTTGAAATAGAAGCACTGCCCATGAAGCCATCTCGCATGTGGGAAGCCCCAGCTGGGAGCTCAGACTTCACTGTGGCTGGAAAGAAACTGTCTCGATCTTACCTTTCCTGGACGTACCACCCTGTCCCTACTGGAGGCAATTCCTTGCTGCAGAAACTCTCCACTGCTTCTCCTGTGCCCCTGGCAGGGTCCTCCACTGCATCTCCTAGTGCTCTTCTGCTGCTTGCCCACGGCATCATCCAGTGATGATAACCAAACCTGGCTGCCCCAGAAGCAGCCGTCTTGCTGCACAGTGGGGGGTGTTCACGAGCCATATGGCCACCTGATGGCCGGGGCATCTGCTGAGGCTTCTCGAGCACCGATTAGTGCTTGTGACACTTCCCTGGGCCTTGTGCTCAGCTGGAGCTCTGTAAGTGTGAACAAACCAACCTCCTTTCCTGGAGGAAGTGTGTAGGGTACCTTCTGTAGGCTCACCTGCCATGCAGTCATCAAAGCTCTGTCCTATGTACTTGTGGAGATGTGGACGCAGAAGCTCTAAGAAGCTCGAGTTGTCATGGTGGAAGATGAAAGTACAATACTCAAAGCCTGAAATTTTTGGCTTGCAGACGTGTTGTATCTAGGATGAGTTTGAGGTTAAGAAGTTGTTTATTCATTATTTGTGTTCAAAGTCTCTTTGGTGACTCTTGCTTTTGAATCTGGGCTTCACAAGTTTCGAACGCTTATTCTGAGGGGGGCAGAGAACAAGAAGAGACAGGAAAGTTTTCAAAAGCAAATCTTTGCTGTGGTTGGAGTTGTCACCAGCTGCTTATACTCAGATCTCTGAAAATGGGGTGGAGAGAGAGAAGTGGGGCCCTGATGTGGCTTCAGCAGCTCGTCCTCAGGTGCTTGTTGGTACCAGGAGCTTTACAACTGCTACACATACACGTATTTTCCCAGCTGCAGGAGCCTTTCCAATGGGGTGAAATAAGCCTCCAAATCTGTATTTCCATGTTTCTGGGGCCATCTGAGTGATGGTCGTGAGGATGCCGTTTCTTGCCTGGTGTTTCAGGGTTACTTCTGTTCTCTCCTTGAAATCTGCTCCCAACATTCTCACGTGCAAAACTTGGGTAATGACCTTGCTCCTTTTGTAGCCATCACATCTACAAGGGCAATTCCTCCAGGATTAACTTAATTTATTAAAGAGATTACAAATCCTTTTGTTAACCCAAAAAAGGCCAAGTGAAATTTGCCATGAGGATCTGTCCCTACTACTGTGAGCTGACCTGAGCTGAGCTCCCTTCTCCCCATGGGTCCTTCCCAGGCAGGGGGAGCTGTCCCCATGCAGCCACTGGTGATTTACCCCGTTGGGTGGGAACGAGCCAGCAGATGGTATGGGGACAAATGAGCATCAGCATTAAGACTTGCTCACTTCTGAACCTAAGGATAATGATTTTCCTTTATTTCCTTGATAACCTCGTACAAGTTGCACATAATTCTCTTAAAAGAAATACTGATATTTTTGGTCTGCTTTTTCCTTTCTTCTTGTTTAAAAACTTGCTGAACAATCGGGGCTGCTCCACCAGTGCAGGGGATCTTTTGCTGCAGCTTGAGTCTATGGCCTGGATCATGTCCACAAAAGCTCTGTGAATCTGCATAAAGATGAGGAAAACAACCTGATCTTGAAAAAAAAAGTGTACAGGTTGTATAAAATGAACAGATGGGTAGTATAGAAAACTCCATTTAGATTCTACTTGGAGAGAGGTGGGTAATTCTCTGAACTTCTGAGAATCTCTTCTGTTTTTTAAATGAGCAATACTATATATCAGACAAGCAGAGCGCAGGGGACCTTCACTGTAATTGAGAAGTTAAGACTTGTTTACAGAGGCAATGATTATAAGATTATGTACTTTTCTATGAAGTTTCTTGTAAGGGAGTCCAGCTGTTGGGTGCTGATGGTGCTGCCTCCAGAAGCCTTGGCTTGGGGAGTGGGTGGAAGAGTTGCCTCCTTCCTGGGACACGCTTTTCTCAGTTAGCACGATTGTTTCCCCAGCTTTAAATCCTGTGTTGAAACAATGTTGTTTGGTTTGGTTGTTTTTTGGGGTTTTTTTTAATTCAGCACTGAATTTTATTGCCTCAGCAGCTTGTGTGCTTCTTCCCTTTGTTGGCTGTGAGTTTGCCCGAGCTCTGCAAGGGAGATGCCCTTGGCAGAGCAGTGCAGCTGACCCCCAAGGATGAGGCAGCAGCAATTTTGTTCGGGTGCATCGTCTTCACATGATGCTCTTGGTTACGCCTGTGCAATGGCACTAAAGGGTAATGGGGTTGCACAGATGTGAGGCAATCATTTGGCCTGCACACTCATTTCATACTGCTGGTGATGCAGAAAATGCAGAGCCTTGCTCGTGAGCTGGGAGCCCTGCAAGGCTCAGCCCTCCCCCTCCATAGTTTATTCCTCCTGGAGATGGAGAAGGGATTTGGGGTGAGCTCCCAGACCCCCATGGGGACAACATCCCTGGGGAAAGGCAGCGTGGTCCCTCTTGCCATCCTGGTAAGGTGAGCCAGCTGTCCTCACTGCCAGGAGGGGCTGCCCCAACCACCATCCCATCCCATGTCCTCAGCATGCTCAAGACCCTCCCTGGACACCCCAAGAGGGGTGGGTGGGAGACTTGGTATTAAAAATAGTGAAATCTTCCAGATCCAACCTCAGGCTTTTACAGTGGAGTGGCAAGCTTTGCATTGGAATAACACTGGTCTCTGGGGGTTGGAAATGGAGCAGAGAGAGAGGAAAACAGAGTCTTAGTTAGATGGGCCTCGGATGATTTCACAGCCTGCTTAAAATGCTGGAACCATCTTCTCTGCCTGGTGCCACCGTGTCAGGAGCCCCAGGCTGACCAGGAGGGACCTGGGGGGTACAGTCCAGTGCTGGGCAGGAGGCTGGGACCCTGGGGGGGGGGTTTGCTTTAGTGGTTTCAGGGCCGTGCAGAGCTCTCTGGGACTCTAACAGCACTATTCCCAAAGCTGATGCTTGCAGGTGTCAGCATTTATTCTTCTGTGTAAACATACATTAATTTCTTGCAAGGGATCTGATTAAAAAAACACAGTGTGAGCTGCATTAGGAGAATGTGGAATACATGATTGAAACTTTTATAGCAATAAAAGGGAGGTAGTGTCAGAAAGTGACTTTGAACCATCTCTCTTAATTAAAAAATAATGCCTTTCCATCATGGATTTTGCAGAGAAAATTCCTTCCTTCAGCCTTAGTTTTTCTGATGTTATGATAGATTCATAGTGGTTATTCTTAAAAAGGCCAGAGTAGCAGCAACAATTCTGTTAATAACTGGAAATTACAGGGAACAAATCTCTAGGGTCATAGCTTTAGAAACAAAAGGGAAAGCCCAGAATGTGGATCTGGTGAAATGCCTGGTTTGGGGAGCACTTGGCTGCTCTGCCCTTCGCCTCTGTTTGCTCCGAGCACTGCAGAGCATCTTGCTCCTCCTCAGCACCGTAGCCAGCTGCTCTGCTGGGTGTTATTTCTATGGTATCATTTCTCAGTTGAGATCCATTATTATTTTTTTAAATAATTTTTATTTAAATGCCAACTAATTAATTATTCCAGATGCACCGTAGAGAAAAATTTAATAACTTTTTTTTTCTGATGTTGAACTAGTTTTCTGGAACCACAATCTAACATATTTTGTAAATCCCTCCTATCTCATCAGCGAGTAGGTAAATTAATACAGAATTACAACTCATTAGCGAGTGATGCATTGATGTCTACTAATTCCCTGCTTTCTTATTTGGGAGAAAGTAGGTTATGCTGTTATTGAGTTAGTGCACTAAGTTTCAGTGCTTTTTGTCATAAGCATTTAAGTGCTTTTTAAAATATGTGTTAATTAAGAGATTACACCCACATCAACATTAAAGCATTATAGTTTCTGTAATTATAGAACAGATTCTGGTTTCTCCAACCATGACACAACACTGAGGAGTCCCATCGGTCTGATTTCAGGGGGATGAGTCACATAATGAAAAGCAGCTCACCAAGACACAGGGCAATGCAATAAAACAGCAGGATTGGGGAGCTGCTCTGAGGCACCTTGTTGTGGTTCCAGGAGGGTGATGAGGATGCCCATTCTGTATGGGAGGATGCCCATCCTTTGGAAAAGGGAGAAGAGCAGAGAGAGGTTAGGAGGCTATAAAGTCACGATAGGTATAGAATGGCTGAACTACTACAATCTTATTCTCACAAATATGAACTAAAGGATCTGGCACAACTGTCAAGTGATGGTTTGAAACAATAAACTAAACTGTGGAGCTTGGTTTTGGTCTAGTGGAAAATACTGAGTTTTGAAAATGATGTCTTGGTAGCTGCAACACATCAATATTAAATACAAACATCAAAGACCTAGGAGTCTTTTATTAAGTGTTCTAGTTTAGTTTGTTTTGTTCATTTAACTTGAGTAGCATTTTCTAATCTCTGTACAGCCTGATGAGTGCAGCTCAGGTGGCAGAGTGGCTCCCATTTTATTTCATGCCATATCACTATAAAGATAAAAAACAGAGAAACCTTCTGTCTGGTGCCACAGTGTTATACTACTTATCAACACAAGTTCAAAGCAAGCTCCATTTGTATATGATCAACTTATCCCATTAAGCAATTTATCTTTGACAAGAAAGAGGCTGATTGTAAGAGGTAGAAATGCCTGTGAGCAAGTAAATTTAATGCAGTTTGTAATGAAGTGCAGGAATATCAACCAAATGGTTAAGAACGTGTCACAAGAAACTGTTAATTAAGGCTGTCCATCCATCTCTCTCCTGATCAGATGATGTTTGTTGTTTCAAGTTTACATACATAGAAGCAAACTTGCTTTCAGCATGTCTTGGTCTCTTTGTGGCCATCTGAGCAGGAGCCTTTTGGCCCTTCCCAGAGCTGTGCACTAATGTCTACCACCCAGGGATGCTTCACCAGGGTTCACCCAGGAGCTGTGGGACATCATCTGGCACAGGGGAACCTGGGGCACAGGGCCACCAGGTTTTACCCCAGGTTTTGCCAATGCAGAGCAGACAAAGGGGACACCACAGACCAAGGGACAGTATATGAGGTAGAAAGCCTAATTCTTTAACGTCCAGGCTGCAGGGGTACCTCCTGCTGCTTTCAGTATCTGTTTACAGCCCTGTTGTCCATGAATCCACCCAATTCCTTTTTTGGGTCTACCTTCACAGCCTCCCTTCACAGCAGTTTCCAGCTCACTACCTGCTCTAAAAACTGAACTAAACCCAGATGATGCAAGAACCCTTTTTTTTTTAATCCGTTTCAAACCCCCTTCCTCCTAGAGCTCTGCTTTTGAGGGACTTGGTGAATAGCAGTTCTGCATCAACCTGCTCCTATGCCTTTGTGACTTTGCACATCTCAGTCGTGTTCCTCTTAAGCCTCAAGAATGTGGCTCCTACTCACATGAATATCATTACTCAAGAAGTGCATAATAATGCAGATCCATTACTCTGGTTTGCAGTGATGGGCAGGGAGGTGGGTGCCTGCCTGGCTACGCTGGGTGAAGGATAGAGCTAAAAAGGCCAGTCAACATTGAGGCCCTGAGCATTTCTGCTATAAATGCATCAAAACATGTGTTAGTTTTAATTATCCCCACAGAATCACTTCTCTGGTCAATTAATTTAATTACTTTTTGGATAATTATTTTTCTCAATGGTGCATTGGCTTCTGATGGTGATGGTGGTTGTGCTGCTGAACGATGAGATAGGAGAGACTTTGCTTTGAATGACACACAGAACACAGCATCAAAATACACAATTATAACATAGACACTTGAATTAATGACATCCCTTTGGAGGGAAATGGAACAATTTCCCCTCTGGATGGGAGAGGAAAAAAGCACCTCATGGCAGCAGTAAAACTGCTGAGAAGCTGTCATAAAAGACCTCTTTTCCCCTCTGCAGCCTGATTTGAACCAGAGCCTGGTCTAAAATTCAAGAAAGTCTTTAACTGGTCTGGAGTGGGATTTCAGCATGGGTGTTCTCTGAGGACAAGGCCTTGGTAGTGATGTCTTTCCACCAGGATAAAGAAAACAGCTTGTCTGCAAATACTACATGAGAAAATGAACTTGCCCTGGTGTCGTCTCAGCACCCTTGCTGGAAAGGAGAAGCAAAATCTGGAATTTACTAACATAATTATAAACCCAAATATTTGCCAGCTTGGATCTGCTGCCTGAGATGAGGAGGATGGAGTGATTGCTAACAAGCAGCTAGGACTGAGAGAGTCCTCTGAAGGTGATCAGTTATAGTTGTAGTCTTAAGTGAAAGTAGCTCTAACTCTGCAACCCTCACCCCAGCCCCTCTTTGAGTTACCCCATGAAGAGCAGAGCAGGGAATGATCCTAAAGCAGAGAGCTTGGAATCTCTCCTGGTGCAGCATTTGTGTCTGATCGGATAGCGGTGGCACGGATCACAGTCTCCACATGGGGAAACTTTGGGAGGTACCTTACCCTGCACAGAAACAAAGCAAATCAACTCATGCCCACCCAAATTTTGTAGAAATGCAAGTATGCATCAGAAAGACAGTTTACTGATTATTTGGGGGAGAAGGTGCCAGTAGACGTGGCTGTTTCAGTTCTGAATCTGCCTCTCAACTCTGGTATCAGGACGAGGAGGTGATGCCCAGTTAGAATCTAAACACTGAGAGGAGGTAGAAGAGCCTTGCTGGAGGTTTCAGAGTATACCTGCAGTGGCTGCTTCTCTCAGCTGCTGATGGGTGATGGCCAGAGATCCTGTGCTGCTGCTGCTCATCGAGAGAGCTCAGCTCAGCTTTTCTCTATTTTCCATCTGTTCAGGTGGCTTTTCTCCTCCAGTACTCACTGATAACCACATTGATTCCCGAGCTTACCCACTGGTTCAATCTGCTGGTTTTGAGGCCGCCTGGCTCTATATGAATTAAACTTGACCTCTCCCTCATGATTTCACTGAAACTGGATGTTCTCTGGTATCAAGCAATGTCAGGCTCCAGCCAGACCCCACCTAGGCAGCATCCTTGGGGTTCCAGGCTTCTGCCCGCATCGGAGCTGCATCTCCTGCTGAGGAGCAGACAGCCCTCCTATAGGGCTTTGAAATGCCAGGAGAGAGAAAATGTGTTTGAGGTATTGCTAATTGGACCAGAAATGGAAATAGCAGTGAAAAAAACCTTACAATCAAGCTAATGATTTTTAGATTTCTGGTTTAATTTTGCAGAGCCAAGAGACTCGTAAGGCCTTGGAGAAGTACAGAACCTCTCAGGGACTTGTCAGGATCACTTAGCTTTATCTCAGTCTTTACAGTACCTTGTTTTGTTCATTTTTCCTAACACATCTGTGATAAACTACTTGCTTTATTGTTATTTATTCTTCATATGTCTGAAGAGCTTCTGTGTTCTAGTGAAACTTACCTTCACCTGGGATACCAATAGCCAAGAGCTGCAGCTCCGGGGGTGGCAATATTTGAAGAGCCAGCCATGGATGGGGGTGCTGAGCTTGAGCACATTGTTACCACCTCAAACTGCTTTACTCCTCCTTACCTGGAACATCTGTCTACTCAAAGAACTTTTCAAGCTTGCTCACATAAAAAGCACATAAAGTCATTTAAATGTCATGCCTTTCTGGCAATGTAGTGGGGGATACATATTATAGGATGCAAACTAAGATATCTTTATGCAGTTGAGTGCAGAGTTGTAAGTGTAACTTTATAGTGGTTTCAAGCCTGTGGTCAAGTGGCCGGGTGTGATAATTGTGGTGATTTACTCAGGTGCACAGCTCTTCAGTTCGCTCTCTGGTATAAACAAAGTAATAAATTGAGTGCATGGGGATGTGTCTATTAAAAGTCGAAGCAAGAACGAGTGAAACCCCAGGTGCATTGTCAAAATGAATATGCTTGCTGGATAAAACTGGACTGGTGCCAGCTAACACCATGACTGAGTGATGCAACAAGATAACATGGTTTGACTGTAAACAACAGAAGCCTAAATAGAGAGCGGCATGCTAAGGGGAAAAATATGGAACTTATAAGTTAAATACCCAGATATTGCACAGTTTCCATAAAAATCAAATCTTGTAGTGAGAAAGCATAGCTGCTCAGTGTTTGACTCCCTTTATTACAAGAGAGTATTTTTGATTTTACTCTCCGAAGTGTCTGGATTGGTGGTGCACCCCTGGAATGACAGTAATGGATCCCCTATTGTTATCAATTTTGTTCAACAGATGTTAGTAACAGACAAGGAAGAAAAATGAGGAGGAATATTGGACAAGAAAAGCTACTTAATGTGAATTTTCTCACTAATGAAAAGCTTATTATGGAAATATCAATTAGAAGAATTAGAGAACCAGCTCAGGACAGTTCTGCCAGTGCCACAGCAGGAGCAGCCGTCCCTCTTTTGGGGAACAGTGCAGGACACGATGATCCTGTTGAGTAGCTGGGGGGTGAAAAATGATGTTGCTGTTTCAGAGGATTGGTGATGGGGCCAGGATGGCTACTTGGGCAGATCCCCACATTTTGGGGCTGGATCAGCACCTGGTCAGAGCCTGGAAAATCCTTGAAATCCTCCATTTGTGTCACCTCACAATCTCCTGTCTTCACCGTTCCTTGTGCAAACAGCGTGCAGTGGTGGTGAGAGGCAGCAGGTCTGTGTAAAAAAAGCTGATAGGAGCAGCCAGCATCATTTATTTAGAAATACACATATACAATGTTGTGCACTCCCAAACCCTCTAAAAAGACACCTTCCTGTAAGCCGTAATTACTGTTGTCATAATGTAAAAGCGCTCACGTGGAAATATAATAACTAAAAGGTTGTATAAAGCAGCACAGAGAATAAGGACCAAGCAATTAGGAGCGTTTACCAGGCGGTGCCCACTTCAAAACAAGTGGCAAAGGATGGGGTTTGCAGTACAAGAGTGCTGTAAGATTTGGGCTAATTAGTGTAAGGAGCTTTGCTTTGAGTTTTAGATATGCACTCTAAGTTTTTATATCGTGAAGTTTAACCAATCCTTTAGGATAAGCAAGAAAAAAGCATTTCTTTCATGAAAAGAAGCCTTTTCCAGGTTACACCAGGATGGGACCTGGAGGACTAGGTGTGAAGCTCAGAAATGGGCTAGAAGTAGACCAGAGGCTTGAGTCGTACCAAAACATGCTGCAAAGCTGGGCTCTGTCTGTGCAATGAGGCCTCTGGGAGCGCTTGGTGCCCATCGGTACCTGAGCAGAAGCCCAGTCAGCAGAACAGTCTCCCTGAGCTCTGGGGGAGACACTTTCAAAAGAAAACTCCTATCACCTGTTTTCTCTCAGGCTAAGATAGCCATAGACAGAATTGAGAGCAAACATTCGTGCTCCAGAATTACCTCTGGTTTGCTCTGCCAGCTGCCTGTGACACTGCAGCCCTCTGCACGAGTGCAAATGTTTTGAACAGAGTTTCTCTGATCTGGTTTCTGATACAGAGAGGTCCAGCAAGATCCTGTTTCTCCTAAGGATGCAAATAGAGCCAAGGGCCCTAAGGAAGGATTATCATAGAACAGTTTTGGCTGGAAGAGACCTTCAAGATCATCAGGTCCAACCTTATTCCCAGCCCTATCAAAACCTCGAAGCCATGGCCCTAAGCACAACATCTCCCCAGCTCTGAAACACCTCCAAAGGTGGTGACTCCACCACCTCCCTGGGCAGGCTGTTCCAAAGCCTGACAACCCTTCCAGTAAAGAAATTCTTCCTAATATCCAGCCCAAACCTCCCCTGGTTCAACTTCAGGCCATGTCCTCTTTTTCTATCACTTGTCACCAGGGAGAAAGGACCAACTCCCACCTCACTACAACCACCCTTCAGGTAGTTGCACAGAGCAATAAGGTCTCCCCTCAGCTTTCTCTTCTCAAGGCTAAACAGCCCCAGATCCTTCAGCCTCTCCCAATAAGAGGCATGCTCTAAACCTTTAGAATGTGGCTGTGCAGAGTGGCTCTGAAGGGGAGCTGGGTTTTGGAGTGAGGCTGTTCCCTTTCATCTGCACAAGCTTGTCACCTGGTACACAGCAATCTTTAGGCATAAGCAGAAACAAAATGGCAATGTAAACTGAATGAAAGCTTTGCCAAATGAAAGCTTTTTCCTAGTCATAGATGATGATTAATGAAGGCTATCAGACGTCTCGCTTTAAAAATCCTTTCTATCAGATAAAGCCCCTTCTGTCACCTCATTCCTTATTTTATTTCAACCCTTTTACTTCGTCTTTCTCTTAATGTGAGCTGTCAAAAGCAGTCTTTGATGGTTTGTGTCTGTGTGTCACATTTTCTGACAGCCCAAAAGAGAAGATTCTTGGACTAAAACCTCAGGAATTGTGAGCAGGGTGTCCCTGCACGTTCCAGGGTGCCAGCATTGATGAGTGCCAGCATCGATGGGTGCCAGCAGAGTGGCCTGTGCATTGCTCTGGCATAGGTTCTGTCAGCTGTCCTCAGCTCCCCTTAGCCCGTGAGTATCTGGGCTGTTTCCATCTACATGGGTTGCATGTTCTGGAGCATGTTTCCCCCGTGGAAAGCACCAATGTGAGAGCACCAAGTTCAGTTTCTCTTGACCATGTAGTGCTTTGCATCCTTAATGAAAAATCTCACAACCCCCCTGAAGTTGTATCTCGTTCTGCAGCAAAAAATTACCATGGTTTTTTATTTCTTTTTTTTTTGTGCAATTTTACTGATGTTTGTTATTCAGAGAACTTGGGCATGTTGATTTCCATGGCATGGAGCTTTGTTGTGCAGATGCTTCCAGGTAAAGATATCTCAGAATGGAGGAAGATGAGCCTCTGTTTGTCTGTCTTCTACCAGCTCTCCTGTCTCTCTTTCATAAAGTAAGGCTGATAGTTTTACTTTGCTTTAAAGAAATCTTTTGTGGACACTAATGTGTAAGATTATGTACTTGGGAACTACAGCCACTGGAGATGCAAGACCTGTTGCCAGTCTTTGTTCTCCTGTGAGTACCTCTGTTATTAATAAAGGTGCTTGGAGAATGTGTAGGGACTTCCATCACATGTGAATAAACAAATAAACGTGTATCTATTTGAGCACCTGTGAAAGCATCTTCATGAACATGCGTGGGATACTCATCTGGTTTTGGACTAAGTCAATGATTGTAGAAGAAACTAAATACTGAGAAAACTGAGAAAATGCTTAAGGACTTGCACCAAAAAAAACCCCCACCCAGAAACTTGTAAAGCATTCAGCCTTAGTGAGGTTTGTTTAAACCAGTGGATCTTTTGGAAAAATATTAAAGGGTGTAATCAAGCCGGATAAAGTGGCAAGCATTGATGGTATGGATTGTCCAAAGCTCTTGAAGCATAAGAATTACTTTGTGGTTACAGTAGTTTATGGTTGGCTTTTGCACTGGAATGGAAGGGACAGTGCTGTGAGTGTGTGCCCAGCAAACCTGTGTGGCTGGAGGGGAGGAGGTTGCTGGAGCTGGGACTGGAGGTGACCAGTGCCATGGTCTGCTCCTGGTTACGGCTGAAAGAATCTCACTGGTTTCTTGCTGGCAAACCCCTCAAGTGTTTGAGTGCTTCCAGGTTTCTGTCAGCAGCAGCGAATGCCAGTTCAGTGTTTCTTCTTCTCCGTAAGCAAATTCAGTAGCTGTTATTAATGGCTATCAGCGAGAGAAGCAAGTTAACTGCATTCCCTCTAGCTCCTGCAAATACCCAGTTCCAGAGGCACACACATGTTCAGCTTCTCACCAGCTCATCCCTTACCTCGTGCTTGGAGAGGCAGAAAGACTATTTTATGTTCTCAGTGCTTAAGCTCTCAAAGATTAGCAGAGAGCAAACATGAAGGAGTAATAAGCGTGATCTAATTGAAATTTCCTCTTGGATTTGAATGACTACTCAGAGACACTTCTCTCTAAGCCCTAATTGTCTATTTTAACTATTCTTTGTTTTGTAGTTTGAGAGCTGTTTAGGTACAGTAGGCAAATACCTGACCTTCAAACCAGCAGAGAATGGAAAAATTAAACAGATTAATACGCCTGCTATTTAAGTGTGTGTGGTGGGTGGTATTTTTGGCTGGCAAAGCCCCGTTCTGTGAACGCGAGACATCAAGGCCACGGATATTTCAACACACATTTTATCAGCAGTGCAAACAGACATTTAACGCAAGGCGTTTTGCATACAGAACTTAATGTATTCACTTTGGCAGGTTATTTTTAGCTCCCAAGTGCAGTCATGTGGACAGCTGATCTGTTTGTGTTGCCCCTGTAGATTGCAGACATATGTTGGAGTAAATGTGGCAGGGAAAGCATGACTGAGATAGGCATAAATCCTTTTTAGATCAATTATTGACATGCTCCTTAGAAAACCACCTCCCTGAGCTCATTGGCCAGGGAGGGAAGAATAACGCTGGGGTTTACTAAGGAAACACAGGTCTCCTACCAGACACAGGTCGAGGCTGGGCTGGTTCCTCAAGCACTGTAGGATGGGTTTAGCATCCACCCATTTATGTGCAATGGGAATGCTAAAGAAAAGCACCAGAAAATTAGCATAGTAAAGCCAAAGAGAGGAAGCCACTGTTTAGAAGCATCTTTCAATGTAGTCACTCAAATCCCCAGCAATAGACTCATTAAAATGTTCTTGTACTGACTATGAACCAAGAAATGATGCAGAATAGGCTGTTATTACAATGATCATGAAATGGGGTGAGCGAGCTCTATTTTCATTTTAATGTAAATTGGTTTTAACTCTATAATAAATCTGATCTCAAGAGTCAGTCACAAATATATACACTTGAAATGGTGTGTTTGGCAATATAAAAAAAAAAAAAAAAAAAAAAAAAAAAAAAACCAAACAAACCAACAACTCTAATCTCTTGTGTGTTTGAAAACCAGGCAGTTGGGAAAGAAAAGCCTTTAGGCTGAAGGGAACATTTTGTTCCAACCAAAATATTTTTTCCTAACTCTTTGGCTATATAAAAGAATTACTTTAAAATGCCTTGCATCAACTGAAACCAGTTAAAGTGCAAGGCAAACAAACAAACACAAAACCTTGTAAATGATTTGTCTCTACTGAGCAGTTCTGTTTCTTTACCCTTCTTGATAAAAGAGGGATGCTGGATGCAGGAGGGCTCCTGCTGATGGAGCAATGGCCATCGCTGCACAGGGACAGGTTCACCAAGTTTCTAATCATCCAGTTTCTTATTCACAGCTTAATAAATGATTAATAAAACCAATTAACAATTAATTGGTTACTCATGGATTAATAAACAATAAGACTGTGGGCTGGAATGGTGCTTCCCTGCATGCCAGCCTGGATCTGCTCACCAGGTGAGCAGGAGCATCCAAACAAGACTGGTGTCAAATCCTTTCGGTGGTTTTCCCGGGAGCAAAGTGGTCCAAGGCTGGCTGCCTGGCCAAGGTTTGAGTAGCAGGCATTGAAATGAAGGTGCTGTCCTGGGGGGAAATTCAGAGGAAAAGGCAAGATGTTTTGATTCAAGAAAAAAGTTCAAATGGAGAAGTTCATGTATAATTCTGTTATAAAGTAGAAAAAAATAAGGCTAGGCCAAAATTTTATTCCACTTCTGTTTCTTAGACTCCAGCTGTCTCAGAGGAGTTTCTCTGCAAACATTGTATAACTCTAAAATTCTCTCTCTTTTTTTTTTTTAAGGAATAAAAAAAAAAAAAAAAAAACCAAAAAACCCCCAAAAACAACACAACAATCCATAAAACCAACAACCACTCCCATCTCTAAGGCTGAGCAGAACAGCAGAGGCTCCCTGCATTGAGCAGCTGGAGCTCTGCAGTCCTCACTCACTAGAGGGAGTGTGGCTTGGCCAGCGTCAGACTATGTCCTGATGATTCTTGAGCACTGTTTTTTGCTGGCTTTGGCTACAGCAGGTCCAGAAGTGAGGTCCCTCGTCAATAAATGTTGATGGAGAAAATCACTTTTTCTTCATCTTGTTATTAGTTGTTGATTTAAATTAGCCCCATGCCCTGCAGCTAGGCACAGAGCACGGGCACAGAACGTGATAAATGCTGTCATCATCTGCCTGGGCTAGCAGAAAACGAAGAGCTTCCAGCACCTTGGCCAGGCCAGCAGTAGGGATGCTGATGCCTTCTCTGGTGTCAAAGTAGCCCTAGGGAGAGGGACCTTGGTGTGCTGGTGGCCATAAGTTATCCATGGAACAGGGCCCAGGAAGGCCAGTGGTCTCCTGAGGTGCATAAAGAAAAGTGTGGCCAGCAGGTTGAGGGAGGTTCTCCTGCCCCTTTAAGTGAGACCACAGCTGGAGTGTTGTGTCCAGTTCTGGGCTCCCCAGTTCAAGAGGAACAGGGAAATACTGGAGAGAGTCCAGTGGAGAACTACAAAGATGATGCAGGGACTGGAACATCTCTGCTGGGGAAAGGCTGAGAGCCCTGGGGCTGTTTAGCCTGGAGAAGAGAAGACTGAGAGGAGATCTTATTGATGGTTACAAAT
>JANHGN010017651.1:0-19305 GCA_024605025.1 Megaceryle maxima | reverse complement strand
GTCAGCAGAACATTGTATCAGTCTGTAGGATTTTTGGCAAGAGAAAGTAATTTTCTAGGGTGTAATAAAAATATATTTCTGCTGAGAGTTCTCTAGATTACATCTTTAAAAAGCCTAGAGGAAAGCTGTTCTTTTCTGCTAAGCTCTGTTAAGGGGTTAAAGTGACCTCCTCCGAGCCCTCCCTGCTCATTGACCTGGTCCTGCCCTGCCTGGCCCCATGGTTGTTCCCAAACATCTCTGCCAGGGTATGTGACACCCTGGGCTGGGCTCACCTCAGACATCCAGGCAGCTCAGTGCCCCTCCCCACAGTCATGGGCAGCCGGATCATGTGAGCCTTAGCAAACTGATCAAGGAGATCCCAGCTGGAGACAAATTCTGAAGTAAAAATTAATTTTATGCTGTTTCTTCCTTGAGGAGCAGTACTGGGATTTTTCACACGGGCCTTGGCTGGGAGCTGTGCTGTGTCCTCATGGCTGGTTGATGTGGCAGGAGCTAAGCAGGGGATGGTCCCAGTTTCCAGCTTCCATTTATTGCAGATGAAGAATTTTTTTCCACTCCTTTCCAATGTTACTGAGGACTTTTGCAATTAGAACATCTTCATTAATGCTTGTTTTACCCCTTTATAAATGTACTAAATATAAAGGGAAGAAACAAATAAAGAAAAAAAAAAAAGCTGTAATTAACCCATGTCAGTTGCCTGCAGCATAAGTGGGAAATCTGAATAAAGACAATGGCTCGTGTGAGTTAAGGGTGTGAGTCAGCCTGAAGTCATCGTGGATTGTAAGAGCTGCCTCTGGATTGTCTCCAAGACCTAATGCTATACAAAAATAGGCTTCTTTTGTATTACACTAGTGAGGGACACCCTGGACAGGCCGTTTGGCTTAGAGAGAGTTGCACCTTGGCTGCGAGGATGGGAGAACTGTCTCTGTCTGTGACAGATGCTTATTTCATGACTTGGTCTTTTGACTTCGAGTTCAGTGTTCAGGAGTGCTCAGATCTGAATTTCATGCAGGATATGCTTTTGCACCATAAAAAGTTGCAGCTGGAGTACCAAAAGGAGCAGGTTGCAGTTTTGTTGTTGGGGGGGGTTGTTTTCAATGTTTTCAAGTTCACAAGAGGACAGCATTCAGTGTTTGTCCTTCCTGCAGTTTGAGGTATGAAATGATCACAGAATTTCTGCAGCTGGAATAGACCTCCAAGATTGTCAAGTGCAGCCTATGACCCAACACCACACCATCAGCTAGACAATGATGTGACCATACATCTTTCGCTGCATCCATTCCACACATTCCTGATGTACTTGGCTTTTCTTTTTAATGGCCTTTTTTTTTTCCTGAAAAAAGAAAAAGTATTTCTCAGTGTTGCTGATTTGCTGTGACATCCTGTGTTTCAAGTGACTGACACCTTTAGGAGCAGGCGGGTAGATCTGCTGTGCAGCAGCTTGATTCACAAGGAGCTACAGGACCCGAGAGCACTGTTCAGAGTGAAGAGGTCAAGCCTTACCCCATGAATGTTAGTTTGGGAAGATCCCAAACCACTCTCAAGCCCCATAAAGTGAAATGACCATTAAAACCCAGTTGCATCCAGTATGCACAAGGTATCCTGGAGGATTTTTTAACGGAGGTTAAATTGTCAGGCTTCTGTGGAATGCAGAAACATCTGGAAGAAATTGCTCTGTGGGTCTACAGTACTCAATAGAGAATGATAACCATCCTGGAAAATGGAATGGGAAACTCTGTCCCCATCAGGGGGTTGAGTGGGCTGGCTCCACAGACCTGGAGGGAGGTTCTTGTTCTGCACAGACCCCATTAGGTTCCCCGAGGGAGTGTGTCCTGCAGGGATCCCACCACAGGCTAAAGCCACCGTGGCTGAATTAGAGCTTCTACAGATGGAGTCCACCCTCAGCCGAGTACTTGTGAGAGTGCAGTGAGGCAGCAAGCCCCTCACTGAGCAGAGTGAGCAGACGGGAGGGAGGATCTGTACTGGGCTGTTGTAGAAATCAAAGCAAAGAAGCAGCTTCACTTTTTCACACTGGAGTGGTTGAAAGCAGAATCTTCTGTTGGTGCTGATGCTCTGTGTGTAGCATAGAGAAGAAGATTGGCGTTGTTTAGTCTGGGGAACAATTTCCTCTTTCCTGAGGCCTCCATCTATCTGATTCCGTGTCTCACAAGCTAAAAAGGAGTTGGTACGTTTCAAAATTCCCGTGACATCTTGACTGCTGAGAGTGTTAAGGTTGCTTGGGTTTTTTCAATGATCGGTGTCTCAGAGGGGCAAATGAATGATTTGCAGTGACAACTTCGTCCTCAGATTACAGAAGTATTTGTGTGGTAGATGGTCTGGTTGAGAAAAGCCTGCAGGGGAAAGCAAGCAGAAAAAGTGAACAAGTAATAATTTAATCAGAAAATCCTTAGCAAAACTGTAAACAAAAGGATGCCTGACTCGAGGGACACCCCAGAGGAATAGCAGCATCCTGCATTTAGAGGTGAGATGCTGACAAAAGGCTGGGATTCAGCCTGCAAGGTCCTGAGAGTCAGGCACAGGAAGGTGATGCTGCGTTATCCAGACAGTCAAAGGTGATGCTGCGTAATCCAGACAGTCAAATACCAAAGGAGAAGCCTCTTTGCTCAAAAGCAATCCAGACAGGACCTGTATGATGTTGTGAAAGGACCATTTATCGGTCCAAACTTCCCCTTGGGAATTGTGAGGCAGTTGAAGTCATAGGAGGGAGAAAGTCTCAGTGAAGGGATGGTGATTTATGTGCCTCAGGCGCTCTCTGTTAGTGGGTGGTTGGTTGTTCAGGTGACCAAAGCAGGTTATTGAGAAACCAGAAAACCCAACTGTTACTGGCCCTGGGGGAAGCCAATGTCCTCCTCCAGTGTTTGCTCCTCTCCAGCATCTGCCTGGGCAGGAGTTGAACCTGCAAACTGCTGCTCTGAGGAGAACAAAAAACTTAACCCTTCTCAGAGCTTCCCATGGACCTTTCTGATCTCAAACTGAATCACAGAACAAGAAGTTTGTAATTAAAACAGCAGACAAAATAACCATAAATCACAGCCTGTCACGGCGTGGTACCAGCAGCTGAGGAGATAACTGTAAATCGAGCCTGACTGAGGTTCACAGCAATAGGCAAAGACAATGGGTGAGGATAGTGCAGTAGACAGTGAATTATCTTTGCCATCTGCTTTTTGCTAACACCCATTTATAGAAGAAACTAACATTTGGAAACACTGAGCACTGATTGTTGTGCCTGTGGAATAATTTTCCACTGGATACAATTAATCATTAAGCCAATAGAAGATTTATCCCAACATTGCTCCAGCTGCAGCCACAACACCTGCTGAAATCTCCAACTTCAGCAAGCAGCAAGTTTTTAAAGACTGACACTGAAAGTTTAATCAGAAGTTCCAGGGTTCCCCTCAAAAGTGGAGAGGGAAGCTGGTGTAAGCTCTGCGAGGAGCAGAGGGAGGCAGGGAATTTTTAGAAGATGCACCTTCTTTGCTGCTGATGTCTTTGGCTGATGTAGCTTGTCCCATAACTTGGGTTTGGCTGGGGGTGAAGGAGGCAGGCAGGGGACACAGCAGTCTCTGCGCACACGTGGAGCGAGTCAAGCCCTGCTTTGAGCATGTGGAATAAGCTGGGCAGTCTCTTGAGCAGCTTGTGGTAATCACAATCAATTACAGTTGATTAAAAGACTCAAGAATCCAATATATTGCGAAGAAAAACAAATAGCAACTCTGCAAAAAAGGTAATCAATAGCTAGCCAAGCAGCAAGCAATTAAAGGGGAAAAATATCCCCATTCTCCCTGACTTGTGTAATATCCTTTCTTCAGCTTCTTAGGACAGGTTGTTCCCAGCCCAAAGGCTAATATGGGGGGGTGGAGGGCAGGGTCCCATCCCCGCAGGGAGCACCTTGCCCACCTTGCAGGGGCTGTGAAGCTCCTGGGGCTTTACAGTTGCTTTTCCCTCTCTGAGCAATTAAAGGAACTGGATTCTTGCTCTGCACCAAGCTCGGTGCTTGTACAAACCACAGTTAGCAGGACCTGAGCTGGTTTAAAGCTCGCCCAGTGCTGCAATGACAAGCAGAGAGCCTTGAATTTGCTGTTGTCATGCAGCAGCCCTCTCGTGGCCTCCAGCAAGAGAAGTCAGAGCCTCCAGCAGCTTCCTCATGCACCTGTAACAAACAGAAAGCTCACTCCACGTGCTGCTAGGTGTGGTCCTCCCTTTTTATTAAGTGCCAGCTTCATCTTTTGGTGTTTCTATCCTCAGTACACCAGCTCTGGCAGTCACTGCTCTGCTCCTCAGTGGACCACGGTGGTGCTGGGGGTAGAGCCAAGGTCCCTGCTGGGCTAGAGGTTGGCCCAGGGATAGAGCAAGGTCCTCTCCTGCCCCTCCCCATTACCTGCCTGTTGAAATGCCTTCCTGAGATAGCTTTAGTACCACAAACTTGACTAAAATTTCTGATTTTGGAGACCTTTGTAATAAATTGGATCATTATCACTGAGGTTGCCTCGTGGTTGGAGACTCTCTTCACCTGGAGCTCAGGTGCAAGGGTTGCAAGGTTCTGAAGTTGCACAAAGTGCACCCACAGGCACTTTTCTGCCCAAAAGCCTGGGCTGCTCTGCTTAATTAATGTGATAGGAAGGTTTACTCTCTGGCATGAAGTGACAAAGGGAATTTTCTATGAAGAAAACTGAAAGTGAACAAGACATTATACAAACCATTAAAAATTTGCCCTTTTTTTTTTGTTGTTAGCAACGGCTTCTGGCAACACGAATAATTTGGAAGTGAAAATCATATTTTGAGACAGAGCAGAAACCCTTGATCTGAAACTAATTTGTTGTCAAAAAGAGTTAAGGGATTTTAAGTTGGGCTTTATCTCAAGCACTAGAAGGCAATGTAAATACATATATACCCACTCAGCTTCTCTGCTTTGCCCCAGCAACTTTATGCTACTCTAAATCCTCTTTAAAATGGTGTGAAACCAGTGAGGCAGGCCCAGCACGTATTCATTCCTCTTTAGCTCCATTTGTTCTGGCAAGTGACCACGGAGGTGACTCAAGGCAGGGTTGGAAAAGCATGAAACCAGGTCACAGCAGAAGTCTGGGTGGAGAGCACTGGATCATGGTGTGGGTGAGGACATGAGATGAGGTGGTGCACTGACAGAGCTGGAGGGCAGGAGTTCTGAACCCAACCCGTATTTATGTGACATGTTGGTTATTTTGTTTGCATAAACAGGCGTTTGGACAGCCCTCCAGGGCTGGTGCTCAGCGCCCAGTAAAGAAGGTTGCTCCCTGGGCTCCGTTTCCACCTATAGCTGTGGTTTGGTGGAGTCTGACCCTGGTCTGTAGTGAAGGTGACAAATCCTGCCTGCTGTAAAAGGAGCTGGCACAGCAGTTTGAAACCTTCCTAAGAAACGACCAAAGGAATTGAGAAAGGTTGGTCAGATTATTTATTGCCAACAATTTACACAAATAATTTGGGTATTTTTGTTCAATATGCTATTCATGATTGGGGTTTTTTTTGGTCATTAATTGCCCAGCCGTATAAATAGTGGTATAATGCTCAAGTAATGATTCAGTGATCGCCACCTTTCACCCTCAGTGGTGAAATGCAGTCGTTGTTCCCTTCTGGAATAAATATTGATTGCCCAGTGAATCACCCACATCTTTATTCACAAGTAACAAAGCTCCCGTTTGGCTGCAATTTCCATGAAGGAAAAAACTGATTGTGGAACAAGGGCTGGGGGAAAATCTGAAATGTGTCTTTTCCCGTGCAATAAATAGAGTCAGAAGAGGTTCTGAGACCCTGTGTTTGTAGTCACACTTTCCTTTTCTGATAGCTCTCATCCCCTCTGCGGACAGCACAGCAGCATCCTAGCCAGGCAAGTCATTTAACCACTGCCTGCCAGGGATGTTGCCAGCCTGGGGTGTCCTCCCCATCCTCAGGCAGGTGGCTGGAAACCATCAGGGCTCATTCTTCCGCTGGAGCAAACGCAGCATCTCCACTGAGGTTAATGCAAAGATGATGCTCCAGAGTGGAGCCGCTCAGCGGCTTGGGATGGACAGGGCTGTGCCGCCTCCCATCAGAGGTGGTGTCGGTTCCACGTCAGGGTTACTTTGTGTTTCGTGCTGAAATTGCCCCTCTCCTCTCCTGGAGTCGTGATCCCGGCTGCTGTCACGGAAACTCAGCCTTCATTTGTGAGGTTGTGCTGCCACATGAGTGGTTTCTGGCCACCCTGGCAGGGTGGCTGTCAGATTCCTCTGTGTGCTGAGTAAACAGGATGACGTAAGAAAGACCCAATTATAAAACCTAATGGTGTAAGACTATTATGATTTGTGAAAAATTGGTCATTAACTGCGGGAGTATGAAAAATAAACATTTTTTCTCTGACACTTCCACTCAGCCACTGAACAAACACGTGCTGGAAAATTTAGAAATGTAACACAATATTCAAAGCAGTTCAATGTGATGGACTTAATTTTACCAGGCTCATTCCTAGCTGCTGAAGTGAGTTGGGCTGACAGGTTTACAGCCCCGATTACGCCGCGGTTAGCGGTGCTTTCCCACAAAACAGCTGTGGAGACTGAGGGGGGACCTCATCCATGTTTATAAAGATGTAAAGGGTGAGTGTCAGGAGGATGGAGCCAGGCTCTGCTCAGTGACGTCCTGTGACAGGACAAGGGGCAAGGGCTGCAAACTGGAACATGGGAGGTTCCATGGAAACATCAGGAGAAACTTGCACTGTGAGGGTGACTGAACTGGAAGAGGCTGCCCAGGGAGGTTGTGGAGTCTCCTGCTCTGGAGCGATTCCAAACCTGCCTGGATCTGTTCCTGTGTGACCTGATCGAGGTGATGCTGCTCTGGCAGGGGGGTTGGTCTAGATGATCTTTCAAGGTCCCTTCCAACCCCTTCTGTTCTGTGATTCTGTGACCTGTTGGTGTTAGTGGGCAGCGATGGGTGTCTGCCTGAGGAATAACTTCAGAGGAGGCAGAGTCACCTTTCTGACGTGACAGACCCTTCCCCACTGCCCTCAGAGGAGCTCCCTACCTCTTCTCTGCGATAAAGCAGCAAACCTCCCAGCAGGCATCAGCAGGAGTGACACGTGCTGGCGCTCCCAATTAGCCTCCCAGATTCAAGTTTTATCCAATCAGACATTGTATTAATGAGAATTAGGTCACTTTTAATTAGTTGCAGTTAACATAGTAGATTCCCCTCTCCCAAGTACATCCCTTCTTCAGATATTAACCATCAAGTAATCTTTCTCAGAGCAATTATCCCATCGAAACTGGTTGCTCTCATGGTTAACAAGTTTCATACTAGTGTATTAATTGCCCCTGTCTAATCAGCAAGGTGGGTATTAGTTTCTGGAAGTGATTGATTTCAAGGGACTTTGCTAAAGTGTAATTAAGTGCTAAGTCTGTTTTGAATCCTTAGAGGAGTTTTCTGTTTGGCTTTGAACTTACCATGTTGGAGGGATCTAAGTATCTCAATTATTCCATTCATTCTTAAGCACGCTCGTCACGAGATGGTGGAGTTTTGTCACTTCTGATTCATCTTTGCCCAGAAGAGCTCACCCCAATTGTAGGGTTTGCATTAATAAGTAAGTTTGCTTTAAAAAATAATGATTACATTCTATATATCTGCATGTCAGGGGTGGAGAAAGTGATCTCTCAAAATGTAATTTGTATATCAATCAGTGAACTCAGTGGTTTGGTATGAAATGTGCTATATAAATGCAAGACCATAATTCATCTTCTTTCTTCTTGTGTCTTAACATAATTGCACCTTTATTGCCCACTCTCACTCACCAGAAACCAGGGTGGCAGGGCTGGGGCAGAACAAGTGTCCATCTCAAGCGGTGCCTGCCTCTGATGGCTCTTGTCTCGGTGGCTTCAGGGCATGTGATAGAAACCTCACATAGCCAGGTCTGGAATAATCACCTGCCAGGCATTTTTGTTGTGCTTTCTCCACCTTGATTATCCAGAGATGGAGTTAAGCCCAGAAGGATGATATTAACATTACTGCAGGTTGAAAAAACACAAAGGAAAAGAAAAAGCAGCATTGTAACAATCCTGGAGAGTCTGGTTTCCTCCTCATCTTGCATATCCCACCTATTTGTATAAACCTCAGTACGCCTTTGGTAGCAGTTCCTTCTGCACTGCATGAACTCATTTCTTTCACTATTTTTGCCACTTTCAAAGTGTATTGACAATCCCCACTGTGGTTGTATTGTCATCGTGGTACAAGAAAGGACAAATAATATTTCCCTGGTTGGTGATTGCTGCAAGTCCAAATGTGAGTTCTTCATACAAAATCTGGTGTAAAAGTAGATAACTTAGTTCAAATGAGAATTAATAGAAGCCTTTCAGGGCCCTCGGATGAGAAGGAGCACGGAGGGGGATTTAACTAAAGCAATTCCTTACAAGGCCATAGAAGTGCAGCCATGACCTTCCTCTCTCCTCTGCTCCTGCTGTTTTACTGCCTTAGGGAATGGTTGTGGCACATTGGAGAAGGGCTCTCAGAGGGTGGCATTGGTGGAGCTGAGGTTCTGGGGCCATCTCTGCACTGACCCCACCACTTGCTTGCCTGTCACGGCAGGGCTGTGCTCAGCAGTGCTGTGGTCCCTGCAGTCACGGGCCCTTAGGTCCATCCCTGCCAAGAGCTGCCTGTTGCAGTTCTGCAGAAGCAGGCGATGCTCCTGGGATCAGCAGGAGTCCATCTCTGATGCCCCTTCACTGCTTTGGAAATTCACTTTTGTTACAGATAGGAATATTTTGGTATCATCTGCCTGCAGACCCAAAACAAGAGATCTACAGCTGATGCATTGATTTCTAGTGATGCAAGTAGCAAGGCAAATGGAAGAAAACCATTACAAGGCTTTTGCTCACAACCTTTAGGAACTTCTTTACGGTCAGGGCCTTGGATGAGATAGAAGTACAGACAGATTTCCCTGTTCCTGTCATATTTTTGCCACAGGCTTATTATTGCTTCTTAGAAATGGTCTCATTAATCAAATGTTCTGAGAATTGATGTGATCAGTGGTATCAAAGTCACTAATCATCAGAAGCAATGAAAATCCATTTTTTTGCCTACAGTACAAAGATAGATATTTGGGAGTAGCTGTTGTACCCGGATTGTGCATGGCTTACAAAGCACAGGTACCAAACCAAAACCACGGCAGTTGTCAGGTGTCCTTTTCTGTGCTGACACTGAAATTCCCTGTGGCTAAATTGCTTTAACCAGTCTTAACTTATTTGGATTGCATGACTGACAAACATACAAGTGGAGAAGGAATAAAAGGAATGAAGCAATTAATGGCAGAGAAAGTCATCCCTCCTACAACCTTCCACCAGCTTCACATCCACCCAGTGTCCTTACCAGACCTCAGCTCCTGAGGGGCTGCCCAGGCGATGGCCAGACACATGGAGGTCCCTGGATGAAGGGCATGCTAGAAGCTGAAAACTTCATCATTGCCAACTCTAAATACCATCATCACCTTCTGCTTTCACCTGCCCTGCCCAAGTGGTGACACAATCAGGAGCCGACACCGGATGAAGCAAAACCCCAGCACACAGAGGCTGGTTCTGTGGGGTGGCCGGCGTGGTGGCTGTGGTTTGGTGCGGGCTGATGGCATTCAGAAGGAAACCAGTGGGAAGAGAAGGGCTGGAGAAAATATTTTTATACTTGAAAAATGATAAAACTTTGATAACTTCAAGGCAGCTCAAATGGCAGACAGGCAGCTCAGACAAACGTATGAAACATCAAAAGCCACGGGATGGAAGAGCAGTGGCTGAGAGCTCCAAATATAGCTTGCCGCAGTGTAATTCATTCCTAAAGCTGAAAGGAGAAACTTTGCCATAACATGTTGTGTTGCAGCCCCATTTCCACATGTGCAATGAGCCAAGATGAAAAGGATTGCAGAGACCTGTGCATCACTCTAAATGATTAAACTAAAAGCCCCAGAAAAACTAAATGTGTGCATAACAAGTTACCAGAGGATATGCTCAAAGTGTGCTAAGATATTTTGCAACTTGCCAAGGAGAGACGGAGGAAAAAAAAACCCCAACACCCCAAAGCCCAACCTGTGAAGCCTTTGAAATGATGACAAAGCTAGAAAGGATATATTTGGAATTCAGTTTTTGTAGTTTATTAGTGTTTAATTGTTTTATTTGGCTACAGACTAACTGTGAGGGGGATTAGCTGTTGCTCCTTGAGTGAGCAGGGTGCGACAGCTCCCAGGACAGCTGCACGCAGCAGAGCGAGCTTTCAAAAGCAGAAAGCTTTGCTTCTGGAAAAGCAAAACTAGTCCCAACAGCCAGCAGGAGAAGGAGGCCTGATTCTTATCTCCACTTAAGCACATGCTCAGTGGGAGATTTGAGTCCTCTCGACCTCAATTACTTAACAAAAATAAATCAGTGGAACTTGAGAATGCGCCTCCAGCTTCTGTGCCCTCAAAGGCACTTGAGTGTTTTCTCTGCTCTCCTCCTCCAGCCCTGGAGAAGGGGTCTCAGTGGTGCCAAGAGCTGCACAGACCCTCGCAGACCCTGCAAAGGGAGATTCCCCTGCGCGGGGCCGATCGAAGCTCCTTAGCAGCAGCAGATGCAGCATTAGGACAGGACACCCCATATCATGGTAATTACACATTTGACTTTTCTGGAATTATCAGCTAATTTATTCCTTCTGACTTGGGCACTTCTTTTCAATAAGCTGTAAATGTTCCAGATTCATCTGGCTCATTTCTGTGTCATTAACTAAGAGAAGGTCTTCGGATAAGCAAGTGGGTGTAGCAAGAATCTCACTATTAGTCAATGCTAATTAATGTCCACTTAAACTAATTATTAACTGGGTTTAACAATTTGTAATTCTGATCTCACTAAATAACCAGAAATTATTAGAGGGAATGCTCAGCCGAGAAGTTAATTAACCATTTGTTGCATACATCTATTTCTGTGACTTGTGTGGCAGTTGACAGGATCCCATACGCTGTTAGTAAACAGCACTTCTTTGCTAATTTATCTCTATCTATAGATATAAATGTTATTAAACTGTTATTAAATCTAAATTAAAGGTTTAATTAGGCAGTTTAAAACACAGCTATGTATTTATCACAACCCAAGAGCCAGATGTAATGAGGACAGTGTTTCAGGGCTTTGCCTGGAGGAGGAGCGGGACCTGGGATGCTCATGGGAGAGAACTGACCTTCAGTGTGAGGTTGTGGTGTTGGGATGCTCCCAACAGTCACCCAGAAAGTCCACCAGAGACAGCATGAGGTGAAGGGTGGTATTGGCCAAACCATGTTTGGACCTCCAGATGCTTTCTAAAGGAGTTAAGACATTTAATTTTTTTTTTCCACTGTAATAAGGAGGTCTGGCTGACTCTGGTCCAGGCTTCTTGCATACCACTGGAATCCTCAGGTCAGGGCTTGAGGAGCAGCATTCTCAGCCTGCATCCCCCAACAGAGACAAGCTTCCCTTGGACATGGCTTTCAGAAGAGCAAATCTGCCTGGATAGGATTGAACCTGCATTTCTAGAGCAGCCAGAGCCTTTCAAACCCTGTGTGCAAAGCCCTAAGGTGCTGCAACAGACCCAGGCAGGACATGGGGACGTTTAGATTATCTCCACAGAGGCCATTAGGAGCACATAATAGGGAATTAGGAAGCTTTCAGCAGCAGCATGGGGATGAGGCAGAGGCGTGCACCTAATCTCTGAGCACAAAACTTCCACAGTGAGCATTTCTCTTTCTATTGGTGTGATTGTTAAATATACAAATTACGTGAAGATAAAAAAAAAAAATCATTAGAATGCAATTATTTCAGTGATATAAGTTTATGGCTATATAAGTACATTAAAACCCCAACTTTGCAGGTCTTTATGTGCTTAATAAAACTGAATAATTTGCCAGGAAAAATCTTTGGTGGCAGTAGCAAGTAAATTTTCTATCTCCATTTGACTTCAAGCATACTCCAGATATATTAAAAAAAAAATAAGGTTACTGTGCTTCTAACCAGATGTTTCCATATTGGGATGAAGAGCAATTGTAGAGCAGGAAAAAAAAAGAGAATGATTTGTAGATTCTCTCCCTCCCTCAGAGCATGGTCTAGTGTTGAAACTATTGCTAGTGAAGAGTGCCCAGCCAGAGATGGAGAGGGACAAAAAAAAGCCCCAAACCACACACTGTCATCCACAAATTCTCTGGTGAAACAGAAGAGTTTGAGCATCACCATTGTGCTGACAGGGACTGAACCGTGCTGGGTATTTCTGTCTGGCTCCTGCACCTCCGTTTGTGGAAGATGGTGATTCTTGCCCTTACTGAGAGGGGCAGAAGAATGTGGCAGAAGGAAAAGTGCAAAAAAGTTGGTTTTGTTTCTCCAAGTGGTGTTTTCAGAGAAGGCTGCTGCTCGGTTTCATTAGCTGTTAATCATTTAATGAAGAGAGTGGCATTTCTGAGTCAAACCTAACCCAGGATAGATAAATAAATACATTGTGGTGAGGCTACAGCCTTGTGTTTGTCCCTGTGTGAAAAGGCAATTATAAAGCAGTCACGTTGCCTCAATCTATAGAACCTGTGATTTACCATCATTAACAGAGGTTACAGTGAGTTCCCTGGTCATATTTTAGAGAACAACACCTATCCTGGTATTTATTTCTGCAGACAAATGTGTGAATAGAAGAATCTGTCTCCTTGTGGAGAACTGGAGGAAAGGGAGACAAACTGAAAATGATGGAAAGTAGAGGAACATCAGTACAGGGAGTGTTGAAAGAATCCTGAAAAGACACACTTCTCTTTAGACAGAAAGGGGGTAAAAATCTGCGCAATCAAACCTCCCTCTTTGCTGTTCTGAGGACTGAGTGGTTCAGCTCAGCCCATTTCATCCTTCCAGGATGAGTGGTTCAGCTCAGCCCATGGGCTAGAGCCAATGGGCTGAGCTGCTCCCCCCTCCCCCCACCCAGCACCAGGCTCAGTTTTAATCCTTTTTCATCATCCTCCTTCCAGGATGAAAGGGAGAGAAAAGTTCCCCCTTCAGATTCATTTGTTACCAGTAGAAGTTGCTCGTCTGGAGCCCTATTTCTCCAGAAAGTGGAACACGTGTCTCGCTGCCAGTACAGCCATTAAAAGACCTTTTCTCACAATGGAAAACATTCATTGCAAAGCCCAAATGCTCATTAAAATATTGAAATGTGCTTAACAACCTGCAAGCACATATGTAATGGTATTTCTTGCCTCTGCCTCTTCCAGTGTTAGCTCTGAAGATGGTCTTATTTGGCTCCTCAGTGTCCTCCTGTAGCAAGACCTCTCAGTAGGTTTTACCCCAGAATGCAGCAGCTTTTGATGGCAAAAGGAATTTCCCAAAGAAATCTATGCCAAAGAGGAATTTTTGTTGAGTTTAGTTGTTAGATTTTCTGCAGCCTAAAAATAAAAAATTTTTCTGCCTATCTGCTGATTCTAGCAGGTCAGTAGAGCAGGGTCAGGAATCTGTCTTGTCCTCTCAGGGTGCTTGGGTCCTCCTCCCCACACCCTTGTCCTGTAAGGCTTCAGGGAACACCTTTCCCCACCCAGCTCATCTTTGACTTCACTGTGTTTATCTAGTGAGGCCAATAAGGCAGAGTGCTACGAGATGATGCATCGCATGGCCCAATCCTTGGGGATTAGAGGACTTTATGACAAAGCAGAGTATTAGTTAAACGTTGGTGTCGTGGTGGTTGAATAATTGCTATACCTGAAATCCTCTTCAATCAGCAGCCCGTGCTGAAAACACCGTGCATCATAAATAAGGGGTTTTAGCCTGGCTCTTTGCAGCAGTCCCTGGAGACAGTAGAAGGAATCAATAATAATTTTAAGACCTGGCAGGTTTCAGGCTGCTTGAGCTCCTGAAATCAGAAACCCCCAAACCCCACGACACAGGCTATAAGGACAAGCAAGCTCCAATGAAAATGTTGTTTCCACATTCATTTAACTTGAGGATAAAAGGTACAAAAGGCTGAGATTAATGTCCTGCTTCTCACATCCACCCTAGCAGGTATATAGGAGGTGCAAACTGAAAAATTTCTTTGCAAATGACGATTATTGTGGCTTGTCTGCAGAAGATAAATGTGCTCTGCACAGACTCAGGCATCCTGCAGGGCTGGGAGCCGATGGGAACTCAGAGCAGCAGGGTTGTGCTTTCCACGTGCTTTAGAAAGGGCTGGGCACCAAAAAAAACCCTACATTTCCAAGTGCTCTGAAGCTCAGGCAGGTACTGGATGTTTATTTAGCTTCATCTCCATAAGCAGACTGACATTGTGCTTGGGAAATCTCTTTAGGCTTGAGTGGATGAGACAACACACACTTAATGTGAGCCCATGGAAATACTGAAGCAGTTGTTTAAAGGCAGGTGAGGCTGTGTGTGTGTGTGTGTGCACCCTGTGTGAGTGTCGGGGTGCAGGGGTGTATAGAACAGAGATTTATCAAGTGTGACTGTTTAGCAGAGAGGAGAAGAAAAATGAGAGTTACACTTAAGGGAGGATGTGGATCAATACTTTTCTGAACAATAATTCTGTAGAAAAAAAGGTGGGGGAATTATCAGCTGAGAAAGATACTCTACTTTTTGTTTCAGCAGGTACCCATTTCCTGCTCCCTTTTATTTTACTTTATGCTATTTGTGGTCTACACCTGGGAGACTCTCATTCCAAACTTTTTGTAACAGAACACTTTAATTCTTAAAATAACCCTTTTCACTTCTCTGCTAGGAAATGCTCAACTGCTGCTCCTTTCACCACTCCCCTCTCCCTGGAGCTGAGACTGGGGCAGCTCAGAGGGGCCCTCCCCAGCTGCTGATGGGCTTCCTTGGACAGGGCACAGTTCTATGCTGGGTGAGGGACGAGTGGATGCTCTGGGGCAGCCCCCCCCCCCCAGCCCCCCCAGTGCCTGTGGGCAGCCAGCTGCCAACAGAACTACTGCTCTTGACTTTCATCAGGATCTAAAGCAATTCAGTGCATCCCAAAAGCTCACCCAGGGACATTATAGAAATGTCTTAACCACTTTAAGCTATTTTAAGAATAAGGGGGGAAAATATGAGCTATGAGATAGTGGTGTAACTCCTCCAAGCTGTAACCTTGCTGGGTAGAACCAAGGTTGCAGCACGGTCCGTTCAGCGTTGCTGGAAGCTATTTCCTATTCCTCTTTTTCTCTTGCTGATTTATGTTATTGCTGAGGAATGAAGTGTTAAAAGTAAATCAATACATTGCAGCGAGGCTCTCTGTGACCAGCAGCAGCTTTTTGTCACGTTGCAGTGTAGGGATGTGCAGCAGCCCCAGGGTAACTCACATGCCTGCAAACCCACCGGAGTGATCCCTGTGTGCTGTGCAGGGCACTCGCTGCTTTTCTGCTTCATTCCAAGCCCTTCTTGGTCTGACTGTGTGTGCTCTGCGCTGCAGACAGCGGTGGAGACGGCGGAAGAGATCTTAGGGCATCTGGAATGGTGCTTCCAAAAATAGCTTATTGACATTAACGGGCCAGATCAAAGCAAAAAGGGCTGGAAAGCAGCCCAGCTGTAAGAAGGCATGAAAGGTGGAGTGAAATCACGCCAGTTAGGGATGGAGGAGATGAGCAGGCTGGGAGGACCCCGCTGAGCCTGGGAGATCCTTACCAGGAGTCAGCCGAAGAGGGTGAAATGTGAGGATGGGATGAGGCGCAGAGGCTGGGAGAAACACCTTCCCAGGACCTGGTGCTGTTCCTGCTGCTGCTGTTTACCTGCTGCTTTCCAAGGCTGGGGACAGAGGCACTTGGCAAAAATCAGTCAACAATTTCTTTTCAGAGTCCATCTAAGTGAGGGTTAAAAGGCTGCTTTAGCCCAGCTCTCTGGTGGTGTCAGGAGCTCAGCACCAGTTTGGAAGGACTATCTTTTGTCTTAGCAATTGTCCAGGTATCCTCCAGGATTCCTTCAACCACATTTCTACCCCCGTTGCACTGAGAAGATGATCCGCAGTGCTTGACGCTGTGTGTTCGGCGAGGGCGTCAGGATCCCAGGGGCTGTGGAATATTTATAGGAAATTATACAGCTGGTTGAAAGTTTGCTCTTGCTTTTCCCCCCACAAGAAATCCTTGTCCTTTATAAACCCCAAACAAAACAGTTTAAATAGATCAAGACTTGCTTCCGACACAGCTTGCGGTGTGACTTTCCCCAAAATAGAGGACGTTATTTCAAAACACATCATGCTGTGTCATTTATTCAGATTCTTCCCCATTGACAGGCGTCAGCCCAGACAGATTGTCCCCCTGCTCCTTCCCAGTCGGCATCAATCTGCGCTGAACGCGGCAGTGCCACGGAAGCTTTGACCTTCACCTGGCAGAGCTCCCTGGGCATTAACTGCAGAGCTCGCTGGTCGCCTCTGAGGAAGGCAAATCTTCCTTTCAGAGATATGGGAAGGGAAGCAGAGAAAGGATGAGTTATGGCCGAACACCCTGAACATGCTGAACGCAGCAGCCAATATTCCTGAGCGTGGTTGGTTCAGGCAGGGACTGCTCAGACCTACATCTCCCAGAGCCAACCCTCAGCCCTCTCCGGGGTCTGCCCCACTGCCAGGGCTGTGGGGGCAGCTCAGAGCAGGCGGTGGCACCTACGAGGGGAACAGACAGTTGCTGGTATCCCACTGCTGGAGGCTGAGCATCTCATTCTGGGCAGTTAAATGTGGTTCAGGCCAAGCTATCGCTGACTCCCTCCACACAGCACAGTTTTCATGTATGTCTTCCTTGACTGCTTGAATTTGACAGCTCTTGCTCATCTTCTCTCTGCGTCCAGCAACTGTGGCACGCAGCTCAGTCCTGTTCTCCCGAGGATGGCATTAATTAGATGCTAAAACTGTTACCATGTTACCACAGCAGCAAAGCTCTGCAGCCGGTAACCTGTGCCCTGCCCTGGTGCACAGCGACTCTCGGCAGCTTTCCTGCACCCGTGGCCTGGCTCTTGCTGCCAGGCACAGACCAAACCATGCTGCCAAACTGCTGCACCAAAAGCCATCCCAGGTGATGGGCCCAAGCACAGCCACAGGGGTGGTAAAAGGCAGAAGCAGAGCGGACAGATCAGGGTTTTGTGAAGATCTTGGAACAAGAGCAGGTGCTGCTGGTGGCCAAACCCACTGCTGGTGGCTTGTGTTTGGGCAGGGGCTGGGAGAGGCACCTGAACACACACTGACCATAACACCAGTTGGTGCCATGAGAACCGACTAGGGAGTAGTGATTGAGTCAGTTCACATGGCATCAACATCTAGTGGTGTGGCACAGCTCTCTGAGAGAGCCACGCACCTCAGAAGGCTCAACAAGTCCTGAAAATATAAAGACAAAGCTCTTTCTTTCGTCCAGCAAGATGTTGCTGCTATTTAAGGTCTATTATCCTCCCTCTGCTCACACATTGCTACCATTAGTGTTATAAATGGGCTGGGTATACAGAGAAGAGAAGAGACCCCCAGGGTAGCAATTACTAGAACTGAATTGTCTCATGCAAAAGGCAGCATTACCCTGGTGTAATTTGATCATAAAATAAATTGCATTGCCCATAAACTTGCTGAACGGTAGAGTTTCCCCCCAGTTGTTTCTGTGTGTTTGGAGCCAGAAGTACCACAGGGAAATAGCCCAGCTCTGGCCACAGCCACACTGAGACTCCAAGGAAAATTGTCACGGAACATGAACAAATGAATATTCATAATGAGATTCAACTCATCCTTGACATGGTGCCAATGCTAATCTTCCCCAAACAGGCCTGGATGAAAACCATGTGGAAAAATGCACCTACACTCTTGAGCAACAGCTCTTGGGTTTCTGGCAGGAGGATATGGTCCGTTCTGGGTCCGGTGAGCTCCTGTCTCCATCCTGCCCCCAGCCCTTCCAGGACTGTACTCGGAAACCCTGGCACGTCCACACCAGTCCCTGCACCGCCCTGGGTCTCAATACCCAGCCTGGGTCCCTGCTGAGCAAAACAGGCACCTCGGGTGCTGAAGCTGCAGACGTGATCAGGGGTCTCTCCGTTAGTCGGGTACACAGCAGATCCGATCACAGGTCTCTCAGGCCAGGAAATAACAGCAATCCCACCTCTGCAAAACGGGGTTCGGGGATGTTAGAACCTCACCAGGTCTGAAGGGGGTCCTCCTCCCCCTCTACTCTGCCCTAGTGAGACCTCACCTGGAGTATTGTGACCAGTTCTGGGCTCCCCAGTTCAAGAGGGACAGGAATCTACTGGAGAGAGTCCAGTGGAGGCTACGAGGATGATGGAGGGGCTGGAATACCTGCCTTAAGAGGAAAGGCTGAGAGACCTGGGGCTTTTTAGTTTGGAGAAAAGAAGACTGAGAGGAGATCTAATGAATGCCTACAACCACATAAGGGCTGGGCATCAAGCTGGCAGGGACAACCTCTTTTCACTTGTGCTTTGTGATAGGTTGAGGGGCAATGGATTCAAGCTCAGGTAGGGAAGTTCCACCTCAACATGAGGAAGAACTTTACTGTAAGGGTTGTAGAGCACTGAACTGACTCCCCAGAGAGGTTGTGGGGTCTCCCGCTCTGGAGACTTTCAAGACCTGTCTGGATGCATTTCTGAGTGATCTGCTCTAGTTCTGTCCTGCTCTGGCAGGGGGGTTGGAGTCGATGATATCTGGAGGTCCCTTCCAACCCCTGCCATTCTGTGATCCTGTGTGTCTAAGGAACCTGCAGGGAAAAAGCCCTAAGAAGTGGTGTTTTCACACCAGGATGCACCAAGGGTGAACCAACATTCTGTTATCTGACGCTAGGAGCCATTGCTGTGTCTTCGATTAAACTGAAACTCCAGTTATTTGTGGTTGTCAGACACTCCAGCATATAAAACAAATCTGCAGTCCAGGCAGGGAGCAGGGCAAGTGTTGTACTGAGCGCTGCCTTCTTCACATCTGGGCTTTTGTAGCTGTGTATTGTTACCGATGCTATCTGTGAGAATGCTAATTGCAGCCTCACTGCTCTGCTGCCTGCTGATCAGATACCGAGGTGATAAATAGTAGGGACTGGGAATGAATAGCTGCTGTAAACAGCAGGCTTTGGAGAGCACGGCTGGGTGTGCTGCATCTTGCATCCAGAGTAAATCTCTAAATTTTTTCTATAGTTCCTGTAAGAATCCAAAGTGGTGACCAGATTCATGTAAGAAAAAAGGAACACAGACCCCCTGGGGCTGAGGCTGTAGGGGCTGCACCCCCACCTCCATCCTGGCCCAGAACTGGGGATTCAGAAAGAAAAGAAAAAAAAGAGAAGAGAAGAGAAGAGAAGAGAAGAGAAGAGAAGAGAAGAGAAGAGAAGAGAAGAGAAGAGAA
>JANHGN010017650.1:42873-64712 GCA_024605025.1 Megaceryle maxima | reverse complement strand
CTCCACCACCTCACCTTGCCAGCCTATCCTTCCTGAAAAGGACATAGCCATCCATGACAGTGTTCCAGTCACGTGAGGGGAAAAAATGCAATAGCCTGGGAGAAGAAAAGGGAGCAGGACGCAAAACCAGTGGAAACTAGATGATGATTCAGAATGAGTTACAGTCTCCTGTCCTCTCCCTAAAAGAGTGTTACTGATAAAAACATTGCACAGACAGATGCATGTATTGGGATAAAGCCCCAGTTATCATTTATGCACTTAAAATTATTTAACCATGTAGGCAAAAAGGAAAGAAACAGAAATAGAACAAACAGGGCAACCCCCATGACACATCCTGATCGCAATAGATGAACAATGAGCTGAATATTTCCAGCTGGACAGGAGCGTCATCTCAGCGCTATGTGATGTATTAGCCAAAAACCAAGCACAGGTTTCTCGTTTCAGTCCAGTGTTACACAGTCAAGTCAACTCTTTGAGAAACTGGTTTCATAGGAAGGCAGATTTGAAAGACTTAATTCAAATACAACAAAAGAATATAAATAAAATGTAAGAAAAGTTTAAAATCAGTCACTGCCTGACAAAGTGGTCATAACACTCTCTCTCTCTCCCCATTTCCTTCATGACATGAACAGAGAACACAGAATTTTCCGCAAATAGTTTTGATTCACTTGCAGAGTGCTTGCACTTTCTTTATCCAACAGAAAGGTATAGTATAAAGTTGAGTGAGACTTGGGTATTTTTATTCCCCAGTCACTCTTTCTGCCAGTTATCTCATGCTCTCGCTTTGCTTCAGATGCAAGAAAACTTGAAAATAAATGGTAAAATGCAAACTGATACCACCATTTCTTACTACATGAACAATCAAAATCAGGATACTTGGCAAGATTTCAGCTTACAGTAGTTTGACCTTGCTGGTTTAAAACCTGACCAGTTGGCAGACAGAAAAAAAAAAAAAAAAAAAAAAAAAAAAAAAAAAGGGGGGGGGGGGGGGGGGGTGTGAGGAAAAAAAAGTCTATATTCTCCTCCAACACAGGAGAACCCATTTCTTGTCTTGACAACCACATGTCTGATGTAAAGCCTGTACACTGTCCCAGGGCTGACACCCATCAAGCAAAGACCTTTGAAATATAGAGACAAAAATTGCTAGGGAACAGATAAGTGATACTGTAGAGATGATTATCTCATTGTAAAGTATATGTTTATATCAAGCATAGCTGTCAAACAAGTAAAGTGGGAAATAAAGAACATTTGATAACAGGGATAACAGTTATCAAACTGTACAACTCCTAAAGTTGTACTGAAATTTTCTACACTAATTGCTCATATTTTTGGTTCATTAGCAATCCTGTATGACTTCTAGATATGACTGCATATTAAAAGTTTTGGAAATTTGGGGGTTTGAGTTCACAGTCATGAAAGGTGTTCTCAAATTTAAGATTCATGCAACTGCAGTATGAAGTAATTTCCCATTCTTTCTGTGACATTCCTTTGTGTATACCATTCTAGATACAAAGTTACAAATAGATCTCATGACTGCTTTTTGAAAAATGATGGTCTTCCTAAATTCTCTGTGTGGGGAGGTTACACAATTTGCATAGACAGTACCTGGGGTAGGGGGGAGAGACTGCACAATGACATATTGAAATCTTTTCAAGTGATGATGAGTTATTGCACATCAGATGCTCCTCAATTTGTTTCCTTACATGCTCCTGGCCACAGTAAATGTGATGCAAACTTTTGTGTCAGTGAGGCAGGTCCATTACCTGACCTCTTCCATGCACTCAAGAAAGAAAACCTCAGCACATGAAATCAGGGTAGAACAGAAAACAATCTGTGTCAAAGCCCTCAAAAGGTACAATCCATCCATTCTGCTCTCACCACCAACTGGGACTGCTGTACTTCCCATGTAGTAAATATTGTCCGATGACACCAATCAACATAAAAGACTTCCCTCCTACTTTGATGCTCTTTAATAAGTGTAATCTGACTATCAACAAAGCAAAAGGAATTGAAACATTGTTTATCTGCATATCAAAAGCAGAAAAATGAAATATGGGGGGAGCTGCATCTTTTTGGAACTGTAAGTAAAAAGTATCCTACTGCAAGAATAAATCTGGTTTACACTAAACATTTTGCTCAGTTTTCATTTTTCTTGCCAGTAGCAAGGATCTTAAGTACAACATGTTGCCCACAGGCCTTAGGAAGCATTTGCCCTAAAGCATCTTTCTTCTGAAGGTGCATCTCTTTAAATCTGCAACACTACGGTCTTATTTTGAGAAACAGAAAATTGTCAGCTTCAGCAGGGACTAGGGATGAATTCTCCTTAAAGTTTCCTCAAACTAACTTTATTAGTTCATCTAATAAAAACCATCAGCTTTCCCTATAAACCTCATCTCTGAAAATCAGGTGCTCAGCCTCTTTAAGATGCCTTGGAAATAATTCATAGCGAGTATTTAGTCTGCATAACATTTGGCTCTTCCACAGACTACCTAAAACCTGAATCTCCTAAACTTCAGGGACAAATATATACAAAGAGGTATTTCTACAATGCACCTTGGACTGATGAAAGTCCTACATCTCCTACATACCTTACATTCTTCTTAATCCTCCTTTTCAGTTTGCCCAGAGACTGGTAACTGTAACCTAGGACAAATACTCTCATTTGAGACACTAGCAGCATCATGGAGCCATGAAGGACAACATGTACAGCATGTACAGCTTCTGCATTAAATCTTACCCTTCTGGAAAGATGAGGCAATAGCAATTTGGTTTGGGGGAAAAAAAAATCGTTCAAGGTTCATTAACACACTGTACAGTCTCCTACTAACAGTAAATGGAAAATAAGTTTTCTCCTATAGCACACCTAAAGTTCTAATAACAACAGGCAAGTAGAGGAATCTACTTCTATTTATATGCATACAGTTATATATTCATATGTACAGAACTTACATATATGCATGTATAGATGTAATGTACATATATATATAAACAGTGAGCAGTGGTAAATGCTATTTCCCAAATAAACACAGGGGAAAATAAATAAATAAATAAATAAGAAATACCCAGCTTCCCCACAAAGATGCCTTCGTATGGCTTTCACATTACCTTGACCCATCTGTCAAAGCAGATTCTGCAACAGGTCATGTAACCAACACATCAAAAATTATGGCTCAAATTCAGGAAAAATTTTGTCCATCCCTGTCCAGTTAAGCATTTAAGTATATGCTAGAAGTCCTGTCAAAGTAATGGATGTGCCCAAGCAGTTCTCTTGAACGAGAGATGTTGACTTGAGTGAAGCTTATATGAACACATTTGTTTTTGTGAATTAATGTCCTCCCTCACCTGAAAACAAGACCATGAGCAATACACAAGGCTGGGGGTCAGTGATGACAATACAGCAAGTTTCAGAGGAAAAGGGAGAGATCTATCTTTACAATCTGCAGGAAAACCTGCATAACTGTAGCCAGTGCCAAAAGTACCAGATGCAGGACTTTTCATAAATGCAATAGAAATTAGAGAACCTTAAGGTAACAATGACATCAGCCTCCGAAATGTGACACAGGGAATGTATGTCCACAGTGATGCCTGCAGTGCAGCTGCAGGACAGCTAAACATACCCTGTCTTCAAACTAGGCCAGGCAACGATGGTACCTGACCAGGAGGTAGGGTGGTTCCATGATTTGTTAGATTAAAAATAGGAACTGATGTGCATTACAACTGCTTTCTCAAGCTGAAACACAAATAGTAAAGAGTGGGTCTAACACTGAGTTCCCAGCTGTGGGACTGTATTATATATGCCACTTATGTAAGGATGTGTCAAAGCAACACCTTTCATATCTAAATTACACTACACAGCAGCAATGAAGTTTCACAGATTGGTAGACATTGGAAGGGACCTCTGGAGATCATCAAGTCCAGGGCAGCATCAAAACAACAGGAATATTTTTTAGCAGTCAGCTTTGAACAGGCTACCTTAGAAGCAAATTCAACTGAAAAAAATTGAGCAAGAATGTTTCTCTAGAAAAGCTGTAGTTCACATTCTGCTTCACACCTGGCCTACATAGCAAGTGCTCAAGGCAGAACCAAGCACTGCTTTCTGCCCTGGTTTTTATCTTGTGAATGCTACAGCATCAAGTATGACAAAGTTAGCTAAAATCAGAGAAAGTGGAAATAGTACCCAGGCCCCTGCTCCAATGCCCAGTGGGAACCTAACAACAAGGAATGCACAACAGGGCTCTGCTTTGCTGCTCTGCCACCAGAAGGCTCCACACACAGCAGCAGAAGGGCTGCCAGAAGGCAAGGGAGAAACCAGACTGACTTTCTCTCAGGCAACGTACCCTCTTATGCCAATCCTTCCAAGAGAGAAGAGGGCAAGGAACCAAAAGAAGGCTCTTCAGTGGGATAAGACAGCTCCTACAAAACAGCATCGTTCTTTCTACTTTCTACTTTTCTACATTCTTCAAAGCCATGCTCTGTATGACCAGTTCAGCTAAGGCTGGCCTCTGATACTGTATACTGGCACAGCACATTGAGAAGGATGGCAGCTGCAATTCTGCCTTTATGAACCCTGGTCTGAGTAAGAGCTACATTAGAATCCTAACACTCTACAAGAAATTTTACTGTAGCTCCTCTATGACAATTACATAATGCAAATGTAAGTTTTGAATTTTGCTAGCTAAGGGGGAGGAAGAAAAAGTAATCTGAAAACAGCTGCATTTTCCAGTTCTTCTACCAACCAACTTTTTCTGTAAGCCTGGCTGAGTTACAGCAGTCATCATGTTACACTCATCGGGAGTATGCCTAAGCATACGCATGTACATGCATGTTTGAATGCGTACACACACACAGACTGCAATTCTAATACATGTGTAAATTTAATTCCATATTTACTCATTTGCTGTAAGCACCATTCCTAATGGAAAATAGACCATATCTCCTTTTTAAGGGAATGATTAGGACCACATGTTTCACTGACTCTTATGTTGCGGACCTTGACGATATTTTTGAAACCAAATTACTAACAGCATACTATACTTATTTCCCTGGTGGAAACCACTGGCTACTAACTTAGTGAATATGAACACATTTGTCCCTAAACATGCAAGCAATCATCATATGAAGCCAGAGGCCTAAAGTGAGTAGGTATGGAGCAGATGAGAGCAAGGTTCATATGCAACAGTAACATACTCTATAACTGAATAAGTTTATCTGAGAAACCCAGTATTACATCACTTTTCCTAAAGAGAATATAAACAGCACATTTTTGAAGAAACAGTTACTTAATGTGCAACTTGTCACCACTATCAGCTTTAACGTAATAAAATACATGTGGAAAATCCCTTGAAACAAACCTTCTGCAAAGCAGATTCTTCTTCAGTCTGGGTCAGAGGGTGTGTATGTCTATGAAGGAAATGCTATCTCCCTCTCTTTCACACACCCACTCACTGTAGGTCACACAGCCGCGCTCACTGTTGTGATGCGTCTGCTGTATGCGTGGCATCAGCTCCTTGAGGTAAAGGAATTAGCATTGCTTCTTTGGGAGCATCTGTGCCTTGTAAAGAAAACCAACAAATCACACTTCAACATATTAAATAACAGCACTCATTAAAGATTCTTGGTTGAAATTTCAAAGTACTTTGCAGACAATGAATAAAGCACATTTCACCAAGGTAAATACTACTCTCTGTATTTTGTAAATAGAAATCACAGCACTACCTAGATGAATGACTTAAGCAAACTCACTCCAAAAAAACCCATGGAAGTAACAAGCATTACAATCAAGGTCCAGACTCTCTAACTGTGTAACCACCAGACTTAAACCATTAAGTTTGGTTGAAAGTATGCACTACTTGATCTGGCAAGGTACAAAGCATCTGTGGGTAGTAGACAAAGCCCCTCATTTCTCTTTAACTTAGTGACCAATATTGGTAATATGTCATGGGCAGGCCAGGCCAGGGCAATTTGCCCCAGATTCTGTTTTAAGAGGTTAAAGGATCATTGCAGCTTTGTATTCTGCACTAGCCTCCTAGGTAATTGCTGTGCAGGACTCTGAAGAACTACTCTTGCACTGACCACCTTTTCTATAATTAAGCAAACTTCAGGCTAGCCTGAGAAACACTTCCTCACATAGCTCTGCCAAGAGGATTTTGAAAACTCAACTTGTACACTGTCCTATGAGCAAAAGTTGATATTTTTTCAGATTCTGAGATTGAAAAGTAGTAAATATTAATGAGAAGGCAACAATTACACCTGTATTTCTTTTAAGTTTGTAGCCCTAAACTCAGACCTCTGAATCAAGAATACCATCTTTAAGCCATACTGGTAGTTTATCCCTTATGGTATCATAAATCTGGAAACTGTTCAAATTGTTCTGTGCCACTTTAATTGTTCTCAAAGTTTATGTCAGAAATAGAATAAGTTGTTCCATTTCTTTAATCAATTGAAAGACCAATATAACTGGATAATAGAGAAAGCAATAGAGAAAACAGATGAGGATAAATACAGATAAATCTGCCATTTATATCTGGCAAATAAGTCATTTAATGTCATTACAGAATTATTTTTGCAGTCTGAATTGACATTTCTTTTCATTGCACAGCAGAATCTCTCCTAAAACTGCTGGCAAAAGAGTTATAGGCAAGCAGCAGCAATGGGTTAATAAAAGATGGTATTCTATTAGATAAACCTTTTACAGGTTTGCATCTGAAAGTCATAACATAACCTTTTATTTCATGTGTCACTGTGACAGAAGGTTTTCAAGACAGAGTTCTTGAAACTGCAAGATGTTAAACAGATGTACTGTATAGCCTTCCAGATTTAAATCATGAGAACTGCATTTGCAGCCTGTGTGTTGTATCCCCATTTTCTTCCCTTATCAGCTTTGGATGCTTTAAATAAAAACGTCTGGTTTATGCACCTTATTATCCCCACCCCCCTTTTTTTCTTAAATACAATGGACTCTCAAAAATCACTTCCTCCTCCCTTTCTTTTCTTTTTTCCTTAAGACTAGAGAAGGTTATTCAAAAATAGGGGTTTTAGGCAGGGAAATCTCTCTCCTTATGCTGCAGGTGCTGGCCACCTGATCCAATTTGTTACTGTAAAAAAAGTCATCCACTGTAGAAAGAGACAGGAATGACAGCAGTAAAATGAAATAAATAAAACCAGACCTGCTGAAATTTGAGCTTGAACATACCTCTAAACTACTGAAATATTGTTCATCTCCTATCTTTTCAGTTTCAACCATTGCTTGCTCTCTGACAAACCTCTATGAAGAAACATTTGTACAGTCATACAATTACGCTTACATGGCTAGTCAGATGCCACCACTTGTGCCTTTGAAACAATTAACGCTATCATACTTTAAATGCATAGAGTAATTTAGATCATCAGGGATCTCTGGTAGTCTTCTGTCCAAATCCCTCGTAAGGCAGGGCTAACTCTGAAGGCGGATGAGGCCATTCAGGGTCCTGGTCAGTCATGTAGACTGTCTCTAAGGATGAAGAATTCACAGCACCTCTGCTTCAAAGACCTAACCAACTCCACTGAAATCTTTTTATGCCTATCTAATCAAAATTTCCCTTACTGCAAGTTGTGTCCATTGTCTCTTATCCTGCTAATATGCACTTCTGGTGCTATGATTTTACTTTATTAATGCAACATGGAATTTGTATTTCTCACAAGGTCACACCACTGACTCACATTCAACTTTACGTCCACGAAGATCTTTATGTCTTTACCTGTGAAGCTGCTTTCTATCCAATCAGTCCCTAGCCTGTAGTGCTGCATGGGGTTATTTTATCTCAGCTACAGGACTCCACATTTACTGCTCTTGGACTACAGAAAGTTCCTGCTAGCCCATTTGTCCAACCTGTGAAGGTCCCCCTGAATAGCAGTCCTACCCTCCAGCATGTTAGCTACTCTCCCCAACTTGGTTTCACCTGGAAACTTGCTGAGGTTCACTCAGTCCCACTGTCCATTAATGAGTACGAACAGTATTGGCCCCAATATGGATCCCAGGGAAACAGACTGTATTGTATATCCCACTGGGTATACAAAAGCTGAACTCAAACAGTACTGTATGTCCCATGCAACACTGAATGACATAAATTAAGTTACCAATTAATAAAAGCATGTAAGTTCACTAAATTGGAAAACTAATTTTGTGGTAGACAGCATAGTGCAACAGCTAGAATTTACACTATATTATAATGGCTTTTATACTGTTTGCATTGATGTCCATCTTTGAATTAACATTACTGGTGTTGCTCCTACATATTCAGTGCTACAGTGAAGTGTGTCATGTAAATCAATGGAGGAATCACACTCCTTGATCCAAAGAGTTGTTAAAATCTCAGTAAAATACACTGGACAAAAAGACTGTGTATCAGCAATCACACCAGAGAACTAAGGGGATGCATCTAGATAATAAAATCACAATTATTGTCATGAAGACAAAAAAAAAAGCCCCAAAGAATTTACAAAAAGCAACAACAGGAACAGTAGACAGTATTGTATTTCCAGCAGAGGAAAAGGAAGACTAAGCATATACAGATGAACATCATAGCAAATAATTCTAAAAAATAAATTAAAAAAATATGTAAACCAGCAACACCACCAGCTTTTTGTCCAGGCAGAACACAGACAAACCATTTGATACAGGCAGTTGCAGCAGAAACAAAAAACAAACAAGAAAAAAGAATAAAAGCCTTTACAAGAGGAAGAGTACTTGAAATTCAATAATGAAATTGAAACTAATAAGCATTGCAAAGAATACACCAGTACAAACTTAAAAAATGCATGAGTAATCACACTGCTGTGAATGCAATACTGCACGAGAAACATGCTGGTTGATGGATAGGGGTCAGAAATGCTGAGCACCTTTCAGATTCAAGTCCCTGGAGCCATGTGAGTTTAGGAAAAGTCCAAGGTAAGTGCAAGCAGGTGGAGATCCCATCTTGCTCTGAAAAAAAGCATGTATAAATTGCTTCTATCACAGCTATCTCTGTCTTGGAAACATATTCCAAAGCCCTGCCAGCCTAAAATGAACATAAAACACTCCTTGCAGAAACTTCTGTTTCTTGGGTGCTTGGAAGTGAGGAAATGCACAAACTGACAGACAGGCAACTCTTGCCATTGTACACAGAGCTGTGAAGTCAGCCACGCTGATGAAGCTTTAAATCAGCTGCTTACTCAGGACAATCAACTTCACCCAGGCTATGAAGAACCTTCTGCCTAAAAATGACTACAAATGAAGTAATAGTCTCCCTATTCAGCCTTCTGCTGTTACTCATCACTAGACTCTTCTTGATCTATGGCACAGTATAAAACACCACCAATTAAAAAAAATAGAGAAGCCTTTTTAAATATGTAATATTTAACTGAGTTAAATCATCTAAAAAACCAACCAACCAGCCAAAAAAAAAAGAAAAAAACAAAACAACACAAAAAAACCCCAAACCAAAACAAATAAACAAACCACAAAAAAAGCCATACACAAAAAAAAAAAAAAAAAAAACCAAACAAACAAACCAAAACCCACAAAAAAACCCCCAAGTAATTGCATCAAATACTTCCACAATTCAGAAAGCTGGATTATGTAGTCGGGCTTTACAACTGAAACTAAACATTTGTGTATTAAAAGTAATATTTTATAAAAATTCTAGATCTATAGCATAAATCTTTCAAAGAGTATGGAACATTAGAATGCTCATGAATATACATGGAGCAATCATGATAAAGGTCATCTTTTTAATAAAATATTTGTCATGAAGCTACTTTAAAATTTTCTAAGTGAATAACTGCTAGCCAATCTCCGATCAAAAATTAGACCAACCAGAATTAGAGGTCAGAAAAACAAACAAACAAACCAACCAAGCAGCTTTTTTTTCTCCTCTGTAAGAAGACAATGACAAAAAGATCTTGTTTGGACTTAACAAGACATTCTAACTGAACTAAAGGCAACCATTTCTATATCCCTCCTGCGAATCACTTCCAGACTCCTTCCGTAGACCCTCTCCCTGCTCTGCTTGTCTGAAGTAGCTGGTGTGCATCTTGTAGTTTTCAAATGTTTGGCAGGCTGTTCATTGAATCAGAGAAATAGGCAACTTGGATTAATTTAACCTCAGTACTGACATAATTCCTCTTTATGGGGGAAAAAAAAAAATCCCATCTTCTTATTATTGTAATCATAATAGAGTATCATAATAATATTTATGCCAGTGATCATCATTCTGAAGGGAAAGAAATAACTCAAGAAAATGTTTCATCTCATTATTTTGCTCGCTTTTAAGCTTTTGACAGTATTTAAAACTAGTTAGTGAATTTGATACAAATTACAAGTAATTTAATCTGTTTCAGAACCACACTTCTAGTGGATGATTCACCAAAAAAGTATTAGCACAATTATAGTTAGCATAATTGTCACATTAAAAAAAAAATAAAATACAAGCCTAAGACAGAGAATACAAAAGAAAAAAAAAAATAACCTGTTCTTAACCTATATTTTACTATCAGGAGATAAAGACCCATACATCGTTTTTTTTTTTCAAGGAAGCAGTGAAGAAATGTTTATCTGTTGGATACTTCTCTGCTACAAAAGGTACCTGTCAGTACAAGGCTACACACATTAGCAAAAATCCTTTGCTTTGGTAACAGAAAACATTGTTAGGTCAGCAACTACACTTGGTATTTTACTTCCCTGAGAACAGCTGCAATGACTCCAATACAGGGGAGTAAGTGAGATGGGGAGAACTTCACCATTTAACTGAACCAACTAAAACACACAGCCACTCAGAGAAAACACGATGGCCTTTATCAACTACAGCAATCTCCCTACACATACTTTTATTACTTTCTGTAACCTCTTTGGAGATTTTGAACAAATGTTAAAATTAGAAATGGAACAGGGACATAGTATCTTTGAGAAGATTATAACTTACTTCATTTAACATAAATAAAAAGATGGAAGTTTTCTAAGCAAGAACAAATTTCACATTTTCTTTCATCCTCCATCATCATTTCAAACACAGCTAAATCAAGCTGCAATATATTTTACATGGAATTTTAGACTCTTTCAGAGCTTCAGGCAAATGTGATATTCTAAGTAACCACACAGAGCAGCAGGAAAGACTCCTCTGCAACAAGACTATGTTGTGTTATTCTGTGAAATAATTCCTAATTACACTTTATACACATAAATTTCAAGCCTGTAATTGTTATGTATAGATTTTATATTTGGGTATAACATTTATTCCTTCCCATTTTATTACATAATGTGTAAAAAAAAAAAAAAAAAGGTAGTAAAAAGTTCCTGACAACAAATCTTGAAAAAATATTTTAAAAAACATAAAATCTATTAAAAGAAAAGTGGCCTCTATATAACTGAATTGATGATCTAACCTTAAATACTCATGTTGAAGTTTCTTTCTACCCACCCAAAAGCTGGCCTACCTACTGGCAGTTTTATCAAGAAAAAAAAAAAAAAAAAAAAAAAAAGCAAGTAATGAATTATCAAACCACACTTAACAGCTATGTCTAGAGAAGTTGCACTGTGGTGGTTTTTTCCCCCATAACATACCCTGTTGTCTTTTTAACATCTATATTACTTAGTGATAATTTATATTAATTTTTAAGTAACGGTATAGCTAAATACAAACCTTATTCATACCTAAGCAAGTACATAATTTCAGTCACACCCATCACCTTACTGATTTCCGAGATTATTTAGATGGTCAGATAGACAGCTACTTTAGCTAAGATTGCAGCACTGGGGTTTGGGCCTTTGACGTAACACAAATTGGTCAAACTGATGCAAAAAGCAATAATCTCAGAGGCTACGCCTACACTGTGATGAGTGCATCTGCCTTTCCTTTTGAAGCAACTGAAGGTTTGCATCTACAGAATTTGGTATGTTCAAACCAAAATTCATTTAAAACAGCCAAGAAGGTTGGAAAAGTGTTTTGTATTGTGAAATGACATTAACACTTCTTTCTACACCCTTTTCTAAATTACTTTTAAAGATAAAAAAACTATTTCCACATGCTTTCATTACATGCTTATTTTTCCATCATTCATCTAAAGAGAGAAGTAAAATGTACACAGTGAGGGTGAATGTGTCTCTCTTCTCAAATATATCAGTTTAAGGCAGAGAATAAGGAAAACCAGAATACATCAATATAACTTAAGTTCTCACTGGAATATACTACACAATAGGCAAAGTTGTGTGTAAATACTACATCCAGAAAATACACATTGTAGAATAGTAAAACAAATTCCAGATTTAATGTTGAAGTCACAAGGGAAATGTTAAAAACATAGTTTGAAAAATACATAAACATGAAAAGCAATGTCATGAAAGTAGAAAGTAGTAGGAATAAAGTATCTGCATGCTGCATGCTGTCAGCACTTTTCAGTATCAAGATACATACAAGAAGAAAAAAATGGAAAGTGTAATTTGCTACTGAAGTTCTCAACATGAACAAGTAACATACCCAAAACCAGCTCCAGAAAAATCATTGAAAGGTGGCTGATTCCTACATAAGGCACATACACTAAAGGTCAGATAACAAATGTACATGGGAAACCATAGGATGCAAGAGAGATTCCTTTATCAAAACCTTGAAGTTGATGGCTTTGGTACAAACTACCAAAAAAACCCAAACCCATTACAGGTTTATCTGATGACAGTATCAATTGAAATGAATACCTGATTACAGTATTACATTGATTACATCATCATATTTATGACTATGACGACATCAGCCTACAGCTTCCTCATACCCTGTAGCCCCTAAATTTAATGGAGCATCGTGTTGTAGCATAACACAGTAATGGGGGGGGGGGGGGTTGTGCAGTTCATTTGTCTGTAAATATTGTACTGTTTTGACTTTATTATTTCTTAGGGATACAGGGAGGGATAGGGAGTGGGGTTTTTTTGCTGGGTGGTTTTGGTTTTTTTTTTTGTTTGTTTGTTTTTTGTTTTTTTTTTTTTTTTTAACAAAACATACTACATAGCTCATTTCCATGTCAAAGTTTCTTTAAAACTCAAAACCTGTATCTTGATGACTAGAACAGAGACTCCATCTGTTTTAGAAAAATGGGTAGTCTTGAACATTATAGGAAGGACTAGAGAAATCCCAACTTCTCCCTTTTACATTTGTGACCCTGTAGAAATACAGTATCTGAAAGAGCCAGATGTGTAGATGATAAATGGTGTTTCTGGTCACACCTACTTGTGTGACCTGAGGACTGTAGCAAAAGGCATTTCAGTTGCCTGATCCATGCCAAGGGAGCATCAGACCACATTTGGCAGAGAAGCTTCTCTCCAAAAGCCAGCTCATGTAAATAGCAACTACTCAAACTGGCCCTCGCAGGTTGTTAGACATAGCCTGACTCCTGAAATTCTCAGATCCATCTGTCAACCTAGATTGCCAATACGTACAGTTCATCGTAGATGAAGAATGCAGTGTTTTCAACATTGGTATCAAAACAGAAGGGAGGAAATCCTCAGAGGGGTTTTTGTTTTAAAAACGTCTCTCTCTTTTTTTTTTTTTTTTTTACTTCTTGTTTTTTCTTCAAAATTAAACTGGCATCCACAGTGTAAATACCGTCTGCTTGGCATCTCAATTTATTCTTGTGCCTCTCTCATACCATTCCTAAACTTGGCTCAAAACTTGTGAATTCTCTTTGTCTTCTCTCACGTGTGAGTCAGGATCTCCATATTTAATACTACCATTAATCATCTTCAGTGCAATGCCTTCACATTGAGAGGTCTCTTTCATTATAAAAATGTTTATTTTAATAGTCCATTTCAGACATACATAATAATATAAACACATTTTCCTCTTCTGTGAGCTATGATGTGTTTCAGGTGTCTTTCTAGACAATTAAAATTAAATTTGCACCACCCCAAAGTAAACACGACCAAAATTTGGCTTTTTTTCTTTTGTTGTTAATTAACAATACACCCAGATAATTTTTCAGGACTTTGAAAAAGTTTTGAAGAATGCTTGAGATCATTAACAACATTAATCAAGATTTGCATGTAATTCAAAAGATCTTTTACCCCTAAAACATATACAACAAAATTACACAACTTTCGATTTAAATTGTTATTTATTAAATGCTACGGTTGCTAAGTAGCCAATTGAAATTGTGTGGAGAAAATTTCAGCATGTGGCTGGTTGCCTAGAGTGTTGACATCCAAATACTCTAGCCAGTTTCAAACTTAGCATGAGCTCTTTAAAACAATAGTAAAACTCCTGGCCTAAGTGACCATGCACAGTGAGGAAAGTCTTCCTACTTCTTTACAAACTGTCCATTTGAATCATGCTAGAAACCTACATGAAACCAGTCAGAGATGAGAAGGAAAATGGCAATGACAGAGAGCTTGCCTGACTAATTAATGCCTTTTTGTGGTGCTTGGAAAGCTAAATCTTCAAATACCCACTCCTACTCAGCCTACATACTTGACTTTTCATGGCTCAAGTATTCCTTGTTGTTAGTAAGAGGCATAAATCTGAAAGAGTATATTTTTTTAAAATGTTATCACATAAGTAGAATGCAAAGTGGAGATGTCAGCATCTCATCTGAAAATATCACTTTTTTTTCCAGCAGTGAGATAGACTCCAAGATGAACTTAGGCTGAAGAGAGTGGGAAATCTCAATTTCAGGATGACAGGCCAGGGTCATGGCTTGAGCTAAGATTTTTAAATTAAGTTGAGCACTCAGGAAAAGCAGCTGAAGTTCATATGATAACTCAAGCCTGCACAGTTTTTGCACTTTTTGTTACTGTATTTTCCATTTTCTTTTCTTCCTGGCGGGAACATAGATATCATCATCTGTAGCTGCTACCATTCAAGAGATTATGAAGTACAAGATGACAAATACTTACTCTCCAGAATTTCTTTAGCATTTTCATGACTACAAAATATAACTCACGTATATTGATTACAAGCAAATCTCTTTAAAAATGAGCATGACCTATGACAAAAATCTAGCCTTTATGGTCTTTGTGAAAGAAAAAATAGGTAATATTCATAAAAATTTCCAGACTATCTTCATAGGAGCTCCAAGAAGACAAGGTGTCAATTAATTTTGAAAACCTAAAAATACAGTAGTAAATTTTAAGTGACCCTTTGTTAGGGGATGTTAGGGGATATACTGAAATGTCTAAAATTTAATCTGAAATCCTAATGTTTATTATCGATTCTCCTTTAAATTTAATCTTCTTAATGAATCCATATCTACTTAAGAAAAATATTTTAAAACATAAAATGGTGCTTTCTTACTTGATTTGGTATCATCTTTGTGAGATGGGCAACCAACAGACAGAGATAATCTCACAATTTATGTATCGTGGGGAAAGCAAAGAATACCTTCTTTTGAACAGCAAAGAATCCCTGGGTTTTACCTATCACCATTACTTTGCAACAATGTTTCAGTGAATGCTCAGATGAAACCAACCAAACAAAAAAAAGCAAAACAACAAAGCTAAACAAAAAACTCAACCAAATTTCTAAAGAATCAATGCCTTCAGCATATAAACCCTTCAGGCCGTGAGACTTCAAGAGATAGACATATACATGTATTTCCCCCCTTCCCATACATGTAACAGACCTGACGCTCATCAAACTTCAGATGAATGCAACAACTGGGTTAACTAAAAATTCCCTTTTGACACCATAATTACACAGTTTATATGAACAGAAGGGAGAGCTAGGCTCATGCTCTGCAAGGGATTTCTAAATTAACTAGCTCAAAATATCTTAAAAGTTGTATGACCTTATCCCAAGCAAGTTTTGTTTCCATCCACGAGAACTCTGTGCTTGCTGCATATTTAGCACGCAGTGTCACAAGGCAGGTGCTCAAAACATGAGGCGCACACATTTCACAACCACCTTTTAACACTTTGATTGAAGTGACCCAAAACCACGTGTGAACTGTGGCAGATGCAAGAAGAGATTCCTGTCTGGCATTCCACCTCTATAAAAATGAAGCCATATTTATGCAACCTCTTACCTCTTTCACTAGTTTTCATATTCTGAATCAAATGAATTAAGAATCTGACAGGGAACAACCTCATTCACAAGGCAGACTAAATGCTCTCCTACTGAACAGTTAAGACTACGCTGCACGCTTTGGGAAGAGGGTATAGTAGACAGATGTTATTGTTTTAAAAATACCCCAGTGTTCAAGAATTAGAGGCTCTTCTACAGTCAGTAAAGTTGTTGAATTTTCTCATGTTTGTGTTCTTTATTTTAGGCATTTTTAGAAATCAAAATTCAGGCATTGAAAAAGCTTAACCATCTTATCTAGTATAGTTGTACAATTTCTACTTTAGGTCTCAAGCAAAGCTGACACCTTTAGGCTCACAAAACACATAAAGAATCAGAAAACCTGGCAACTGGTGAAAGAGTATCTTTTGCATACATTGTCTGGGGCTCTGTTCCTCCTTATTCACAGACAGTTTCTCTCCCCCACCCTTAAAAACATGGACAGCAAAAGAGAACATCTCTGACACTGCAGTCAAGTTTCCAACCAAGTCTCTGAAAAATTACTAATTGCCTAAAAAGGAGAATTAGAGCTCCCAGGCTGGGAAAAAACAAACAAACAAACAAAAAAAAAAACAACAAAAAAAAACCACAACCCACAGCAAACAAACCAACAACAAAAAAAAGCACACAACACGAAACAGTTTTAAGAATACACTGATATGACATAATAGATTTCTGGAAACTTGTTATCCAACATGAATGGACCATTTTATAGGAAACATTTTGAAACATACTTCAGACTTAAGCAGACAACTAACACTGGAAATTTTAGACCAAACTGCAAAGATACAAGAAAATGAAAACAAAACCTCATAATAGAAAATGTGGAGCTACTTCCCTTTATCATTATTTTTATCTAGAAAATAGATGCATTTAAAATGTGTGAACCTATGACGTGTGTGTACAAAAGCATATATTTTCATTTAGAACCCTTCTGTATAACCAGGCTTCTACACTGTAAGTGCTCTACTAGTCATGGTGAGATAGACAGGCCACACAAAAACATGGCATAGCCATGGGCCATGTGTCACTACAGCCAAAATTTAAAAAACACTTCCTATTACAATATTCCTCATACCAAAATATAAGTGATGTCTCATCTTAAGTCCTCCCTATAACATCTGGATATAGAACTCTCATAACACATATAAAGCCTGCATAATTGCATGTATGTGGGAATCACATACTACAGACAGCCTTAGAATTGGATTTTCCATTTCACTACTTCAAACTCTGCTCCATTCCTTAATGCTTTCCACAGAATCTACTTCCCTAAATTTCCCACAGACCAAAACCTTGAAAACATTTGTAATTTAGTATAAAAAGCTACTTTTGACAAAATTAAAGGGTTGGGCAAGGTTGGTGGTGTGGGTTCTTTTCATTGCATAAAATTTAATTTTTAAAGTAAAAAGCTGTCTTGAAACACCAAATCAAAGCTAGGCAGTGCACATTTTCAACTTAATGAGACAGGCAGGAGTAGAGCTGATTTTTTGTTTCAAATTAGAATTTGATTTTAGACACCTTTGTGTGGATGTTTCACTTTCAATGAATTGGCATTTTTAAATGTAAAAAAACATTCCATCCAAAAGTTTCCAACCCGTTTTAGTACTTAATAGGCACATGCAAAATTTAATTTGTCTCTTTCTCTTGTCTGGTAGTAATTTCTAACAGACACATCATATTACTTCAGGCCTTCCTCAACTGCTTTTTAGTCACAGAAACCTCTATATGTAAAAAACTCCCTGCAGTGTTACGGACATGAATATAATTTCATTCAACTTGGGGTAGCCCTCAGTGGGCCACAAAAGTCTATTTCAACAAAGAGTAACAATTAAAATATGGTCATATTTAAATAAACAAGCAACCAACCAACAACAAACAAGCTAAACCAAAAAGCCCAAACCAACCACCATGTACACAATGATTTTAAAATAAAGAAATAACAACAAAGAAACCACCACACTTTATATCTTTCACTGTTCTATGTGTTCACAACACTGATTGTAGAAGCTTTTACCAGATGCTAGGAACTTTTTGCCAGGACGTGTTCAAACAAAATTACTTCCAAAATAAGAGATGATCTGGAGGTTAATAAAAAAACCCTACCACCTTCATAAGTTCCCACAAATAATACACTTGAAACATCAGATGATTTCCAGCTATCAGATATTTCATTTTAATTTACTGTGGTTTGTTTAGTTTTCGGTTTATTTTTTTGGTTTGGGATTTTTTTGGGTTTTTTTTCTCAGGCATATTCAGAGAAATGGCTAAAGGAACTGTAATGGCCTTCTGGGACAGGAAGACTAAGGTTTCTGTAAAAAATGTTAAATTAATTTTTATAGTGATGCAAAGTCAGGGAAGGGTTGTTAAGGGATGGCCTCTTGCCACAGGGTGGAGTTTTGTTTTGGTATCCTTTTAGAGTCTGCAGGTGTTTGGCAGGAGCTGAAATCGTGGCCAGCTGCGATATTTCAGCTCCGATATTTCCCTCCCCATATTTCTCAGAAGTGATGCATCAGGGTGATGTCTTACACCTGATGTACTCAACTTGTGTGGTAAGACTGTGACTGTAACTGCTTTGGAGGGGGACGGGAAGTACCACTGCATGGCTCTCATTTTTATTTTCAGCTGGCAACATTCATATAGTAAAATTCATCCACATTAATGGATTTAATCTGGTAAAACATCAGATAATAACAAATATATATATATATATATATAGTAAACTGCCCATAATATTTCTGGGGTATGCTGCTTCTTATATAGGCTAGAGATTTAATTAAAAAGTAATAACACTGTATGAGAATGGTGAAATAAATTACACTGCAAAAAAGAGGAGGACAATGTTTTAAAGAAAACAAAACAAACAAAAAAAACCTATAACACCTTCAGTCCCCTCACTTAACCAGCAAAAATCTTTGTTCTTTCATACTTAGCAGCAGTACAGTGCGTACCTGTTTTCGTTGTGTTTTATCTTTTGGGAGAATTTGAGTAGTTTCTATTAAAAACGGTATTCTCTTTTAAGTTTGTTTTGTTTGGAAAACCTCAAACCACATCGTATTTCATACACATGGTCCCCAGGGTATCTTAAATGGGACCATACTGAGGTCACTAGTAAGTTTTTAAAACGTTTTAAGAATTCCTTTAATGTTTGTACTATCTTGGCCTGGTTAAAAGAACACATTTTAAAAAAAAAATAGCTTGAAGAAGTTTGACTATAAAAAGCTTCATTAAAATAGTCTATACTGTATTTTAAGAGTTTGTAAGAACGTCTACATTCTTTCCTCCCTCTTGTTTTTAAGAAAATTGTTCCTTTAACTAGTGAATCTGCTCCTCTCCCAGCCTTTTTATCCATACATACACAAGTACCCATATATTTCTATCCACAGACTGATTGACTTAGCAGTACAAATGCCTGTGGTATTCATTGTAACTTCACAAATGAATAAAAGATTATAATCAGTGGGAAAAGGGGACGCTTCACTCCATTCATGGAAAAAACAGTATCACCTGGCACTCCAACTTAGTAAAAAATGTAATGTTTTTTTTGGCAGCTCACTTGGAGTATGATTGAAACTGTTAATGATATTAAGAAAATGTCCTGGGATCAAAAAATGCGTTGGTTTTTCTCAGTTTATAGAAGTTATACAAACCACTCTTTGCCTTCAGGAGTTCTGAGGATCTTTTAGTTAAAATACAATTTGTAGGCACAACCCACCTCTAACTGATTAAGCTCCATTAGATCATTTCAGTCATGTCCTTTACTTGTCCTTCCTATGCCCTCAAACTTGACAATTGTTGATGTCCATGCAGCACGCCTTGGTCTCTAACAGTGCAAGACTGCACTTAACGAATGGTGGTTGCAGTATGGATAACAGAATCCATAGATCAAATGGGAAGACAATGGCAGTAAAGTGAAGTTAAAAAAAAAAGGAATTGTGTTTAGATCAAAATCTGCTGGTAACACCCAAAATGGAAGAGGGTAGCAAAACCGGAGTATTCGCTATTGAAGGCAAATTATAGCTTGTCTGTATTGAAGTATCATTGGGTTCGATGTTTTTCTGGAGCCTTTGCAATGGTTGAAAGCAAACGAATATGAAAAGCAGATTACTGCATTATGACAAACTCATTTCACAAGCTGTTATACAGTATTAAGTAAGGTTATTAAATGCAAGCTGACATCTTTCCTAGAACTGCGTTTTCTGATCTAAACTGAAAAAACCCCACTATATTATAATAGGAGCACTATGAAGAATGATGAAAAAGTTCTCATACTTAATGACTGGGCTCAGCTTTACACACCAGAAAAATCTTGCTGCGATTACAGTATCTTCTTGTTGTGGTTAGAGCTACAAAGATGATGATGGGGCTGATGATGATCTGTCTTATGAGGAAAGGCTGAGAGCCCTGCATCCCTTTATCCTGGAGGAGACTGGGAGGGGATCTTATCAGTGTTTACAAATACCTGAAGGGTGGGTGTCAGGTAGAAGGGCCCAGTCTCTTTTCAGTGGTGCCCTGTGATAGGACAAGAGGTAATGGTCACAAGCTGAAACACAAGAAGTTCCACCTCAACATGAGGAGAAACTTCTTCACTGTGAGGGTGACAAAGCCTGCAACAGGCTGCCCAGGGTGTTTGTGGAGTTTCCTTCTCCAGAGACTTTCAAGACCACTTGGATCTCTTCCTGTGTGGCATGCCCTAGGTGTTCCTGCTCTGGCAGGGGGGTTGGACTATCTCCAGATGTCCCCTCTAATCCCCACCATTCTATGATTACAGTATTTTCTTGTTGGTGGGTGCTAATTTTTCCTGTGTTGTAACTGGGATTTCATAGCATAAAGGATTCCTAGACTACAGATTCTCACGTGTTCCTAGACTTATTCCCTAATCTTAGGCATTCTCTGAGCACTCTCACGCTTTTTGAGGTTTCAGAAACCAAAAATGTAGACTGTCTTATGTCAGAGCAAAGTGGTACACAAGCATGTGTGCTTATCCCAGACACACGCTGTCTGTGGAGCAGCAAAATGATGAACAGGAGGAGAGAGACTGGGCAAGGTACGGTAGCAAGAACTACAGTTCAGAAGAAATGTGAAGGTGAAATGCTTTGCCTGAACTGTACCTAAGCCTCTAAAGCCAAGCTATGGATAAGTGACTTGGACAGTGAAGCCACCTGTGAAGGTCTGAAGTCTTCACCATAAAAATAAAAATGTCTATAAAAATAAGAAAAACTTACCTGAGAGGCTGAGTCTGCTACTCTCCAAATTGCTGGTCTGCTGGAGGGTCTCTCAGATACATAAATGTGGAGTGGCAGGATTAGTTTTGTATGAGTGATGTAAAGTATCTTGCCATAAGAGCAATACCTAAAAATGTCAACACTTTTCCATATTTCAAGAAAGAAGGGGAAAGAACTGCAGCCTTTTTTTCTTCTCCCCCTCCCACAACAGAGCAATAACCATGAGAAAATGCTTAAGGAGTAAAGCAGCACCAGGAACAAAACAAACATGTAACACGCAGCATCGCCACAAACACCAACATTTCCAGTAGCTTCAGGAACACAGTGTCTGAGTGCCACTTATTTCAGAGACAGTTGTGCAAAGAACAATGTTTTTAAGATGTTTAATGAGAAAAACAATTAAAAAGAGATCAGTATGCCCGTTTATGGGAAAATATTTTGAAAAACCTACTATATAGTGGTATCTGACTCTAAATCATTGTGATACATTTTGTGGATAGACTATGTCATGAAATAACCATACACATAAATAATATATACAATATAAATTTTATATATACAC
>JANHGN010017650.1:0-26945 GCA_024605025.1 Megaceryle maxima | reverse complement strand
AACTTGTTGTCTACCAGGACTCCCAAATCCTTCTCCACAGGGCTGCTCTCCAGCAGATCACCTCCCAGTCTGTACTGATGTACTTATTCTTCCCCAATGTTCTTTTTCTATCTGCATGTTTATCAGTAATATTGGTACCCCATTAAAATTATCCCTTTTTTTTTTTTAATACTGCTATTTTGAAGTTAACAAATCACTGCTTCAGAGAAAGAAAAAAAAAAAATCATGCAACATTGTTCAAAATAACTGATAGTGAATACTTATTTATGAGAGCTTAAAACCCCAAATTAACCGGAAAACTATGGTTCCATTTGATGAGTTATATGAAAAAATGATCATATGGAGCTGCTCACTCTACTGTTTTAATTAATGTTACTGACTTCAGCTTTAACTTAATGTCCATCTGTTGTAAAGATGCGTGTCTATATATGTTCTTCTCAATTATTTTGTGACTAACAAATGCACATTTGAGAAGTTATTCATTACTGTGCCATTCATCTTTCTGCATCACGCTGCCAATGTTATTTTCTTTATTTTCCTGTGACCACTTGGTATGAAACTGCTGCTCTCCATTTCTAGGCACCCTTCAAGCTCTAAGCTTCAGAGTTTAGACTTTCCATGTTTTGTCCCCCAACGGTAGCAAACCTGTTTGCACTGTACACTGTACAGTCTTCTGAAGATTCTTGCTCAGCATTCTTCTTTATACCAGAGCAGCCACACATCAGGATGTGCTTCTTTAACACTTGACCACTATGAAATACACTTCAGCCAGCAGTGTTACAAAGTTTTTCGGCAATTATCCAGCTCCCCAACAAGCTACAGTCAGGTGTCATCAATTTTGAAAATACCACAGTAAATTTTTCCATTTTTTTTCCCTCTACTTGCCTGAAAAGATATGGTTGAAGCAGAATGTTTGCAATTCTTTGCAGCTTGAGCCAGCTGTTACATCTCTAGAGTATGTGTCTTCAGAGCAACAGCTTCTGCACAGCCTGTATTTTTAGCACCAGCTCACCTCAGAAAGATTCTCTAATAGCAATGCCAATCTTTGAATTAGTGGTATCTGTATTTACTAAAGGTTCACCAGGGTGTTGTGGGCCTTCCTGCAATAAAATCCTCTTCCTTTATTGGCTCTCTCCTTTCGTGGTGTTTTAAGTTCCAAATCACCTTTGACTTAGCACAGAGCATATCTCTGATAGGTTTCACAGCATTCCACTGACTGCCACATCACTCCACTTCTGGGCAATGTAACTGCCAAATCCAAACCTACAGTAACTGTTCTTTTTAAAACCCAGTATGATAACCAGTTCATAGAAGAATCTAAGCATTCTCCAAAACGAGAACTATTTTGGTTTTTTAATCACTTTGAAATGAAAGCAATCATAATTTTTCCATGTCCTGTACCTCCTACTTTCAATTCTAGAAATACCAGAACACCTTTATAAGGGTGAAACAAAAATCCACCAGTCTGCAGACTAGGGCCAATATTATCGTCCCTTAAGTTTAGTCCTACAGATTCCGAGGTAACACAAATTGTAGAAACGTTGCCTTGTCTTCTAAGATACCATGCAATCCTTACTGTTTACAGATGGAGTACGTAGCAACAAGTCACACCATAAGTCTCTCAGCTGTACCCTAAAGTAAGGAAAATCCACGGTCTGAATTTTGAGTGCCTTCTAGATGACACCATGGGTGTCAGAACCTACTGAGCCAGATCTTCAGCTCTACCATACTGAAGGATGGCAGGATCACCAGCGTTTGGTAGGTAATTCTTCAATTCAGGTGAGAAGGCTATGTCCTGGGACTTTCTGGAAAAAATTCCTTTCTTGAGACAATGATCCTTTGACAAAACTGATTTCTGTCAGGTAGACACTTATTTAGTCATTAGTCTTCATTCACATTAAGTTAATGACCACACTCTAGTGGTTGGACACTTGTATGGAGTAATCCCACTGAGCAAACTTTGAGGAGGTTAACTTGTGACTTATTGAGAGCGCTGATTCAAGCCAGCGAAACCAGACTCCTCCAGATAGCACAGTGGAGATATGTACCCCAAACCATACTAAGAGAGAATCACAACAGGATTCTTACTACATATTACAGTTATAGTGAACATCCATGGAAAAGTAACATGTCTGACATGAACAAATGGAGGAAAATAATGCTCAGTTTCCTGATTAATTTAGCTTAAATATCCAAGTTATTTAGAACTACTTTTTCCCTGCAGTCACTCATTCTCTTTTAAAATGTATTCACTATCCAAGGAAAAGAAATCCCAGGTATTAAAACAACAGGAAAAGAGTATGTGAAAAATCCCAACTACTTTACAACTTTCCAAGCTACCCTCTGTGAAAACAGAATTGCCAGCATCACGTTCCTTCAGTTCAAAATAATGAAGATACCAGATTTTGAGCACAACAGTCCTGTTTGAAGATACGTTCTTCAACGCTGTACCTCTGCACCACTCCAAAGGCAGCCCACAGCCCTGCAATAATTATTTTCTAAGACTTCTGGAAGTTTCTCTGAGCACAGACCAGCACATATTAGTGTTTGAAAGCACAATGCAGTCAGCAGCTGATTAAAGCAGCACAAGAGGCGTCCATCCCCTTGCCTTGCTTTGTTACTAGCTGTGCCCACCATGTATTTTCCAGAGAAAGAGTGTCACATTTCTTCCTGAAAAAGGAACCAGTGTGGCTTCTGTGACATTCACCATTGCAGAACTGGAAGGTGGTTAGCTTGTTCATTTCTTAGCTCATTAGCTCTACAGCTGCACAGACTTCCAAAAGGGGTTCAGCAGCCACAAGTTTGGGAATTGGGGTGTTGTGAATCCAGAGGCAAAGCACAGAACCTGCACCAGTCCCCTTAAAAGTACCAGCCAGAACCTCAGGGTTAGAATTTATACTTGCTCCTTATTTTCAGAAAAAGAAAAATAAAAGGGGGAATTAAGCAGTAATCAGCAATTACTTTTCTAGTCAGAATGGAAACTATTACATATTTCTGTGCTGTCTCCTAACACATCGTTACCTTGCACACAGTGACGAACTGCTGATCATTTCCAGCTCCCACCACGATATAGTCATCTTTGGTCTTAAAAGCCTGGAAGAACAAAGATAGGTGATAAGCTGTAACTAAGCTAGAAAATATCAGCACATCTTTTAAGTGAAAGCTTTGTAAATAATGTTCAAAGTACTTCCTTAAACATTTCCATTCAGACCCAATCTCTGTTTCTGTAAAAGTGGCTCAAAGTCTTCCACAAGGATGGATAGGATGGATGTGGCCCCTTTTTTTTTTTTTCCCTAGTGTTCTAGAGGTTTTCTGGAGTTGAGAAGTTTTAATTAATTAAATAAATCAATAAATTATTTGCTGAAAATGAGTCTTGAAGCATCTTGAATCTTTGCCAATGCATCCCACACTCACAGGGACTGAGAAGGATTTACTGGGATAACAACTTACTTGCCAGGAGTAGAGTTATTCTGCTTCACTTCTTAGCCTGAGAGAAGACAGCTGCACTAGGTGCCATAGACCCTGACTAAATGTACAAAAATAATTAGAAATTGCCAAATAGCAAGATGGGGACTGTCATAGGAATGAAAAGGATAGGCTGTATCTTTCCACCTCTCAGCTGAAGATTAAGCAGTTTGGTCAGTGGTCTCAAGCTCAAGCTCCTGGAAAATACGGGATTTCTTTTCCAGCTTTAAGGATTTACTTTTTTCTTTTGATTTCATTACAGTGCTCTTGCTGATACAATTCATGGTGAACAGAACATTTAACTGGGAGGATGTAACAGTCTAAATCAGTTCACTCTAAATCATCTTTCACTGGAAAAAAAGAAAATCTGTAATTGCTATCATACTTGATTTTTACCATTGTGTCAGGACATCTTCTAAAATTGGATAAGACAAACAGATGCCCCTTTCCTCCACACCTCTCCCTTATATAAGGCTGTATAACTGCAGTTTCAGACATATGCATTGCAATTACTATTTTTTCAAGCATTTAGGAACAATTCTTTCACTAGTAATTTGACTTCAGTGCAAGAGGCCAGCACAGGCTGGTGCACTAATGGAAATGAGACCTTGTGACATTTTCTTGCAGAGATCAAAACTCATCTTTCCTTCTCGAAAATCAATATTTTGTTTTTATAAACTATTATGTCCTGATTTAAAGGTGTGAATTCTTACTATACATCTTGGTAAAATAACACACAAATATAAGCCCTGGTGTGGGAACACTTTTAAGAATAAAATGTATTCTCATGCCACTGTGGCTTATTCTTCACAAACAGAAGAATGATATTCCAACTTCCAATTTGTCATACAGATATAACTACAGACACACTAAGACTCTTACCATCTGGTATAGCCAAAGCTTTAAATTTTATGTGAAAAATTATGTCCACTAAAATGCAAGTTACTGTATATCATAGGTAGGATATCACTTTCTTACTCTCACTACATTTCATTTCCTGGTAAACAGCATTGTACAGTGATAAAGTTTAGCAATTTATTTTTCACACATTTAATTAAGCGCTTCAATCTACGGTTCTTAGCAAGCAAAAAAGAAATTTATTAAACAGTTAGTCACAAGCATGAAAAATGACTTGGCCCAATACAGTACAAGTACATAGAAGCATGCATAATATAAAGGTACTACATACTCACACTGAGGAAAGCAGTGAGCACAGGGAAAAAAACAGGGAAAATAACACAGAAAGGAAAGTTGTATACGAGTGGATAAACATTTTTTAGATACATCTGTTCATGCAAATTTCTGTCTAAAACAATCACGACAGATCCTGGTCTAAGAATTTGTAAGAACTCCCCCCTGACACACACACACAAAATAAATAGCTTTTAGTAGGAATAGTAATGCTCTAAAACCGTCAATATTAACTTACTACCTTTAGTTACAGACAAGATCTGTTTTCTGAACACCCTGCCCAAATCCTGACCTGTCTTTGCTTATGCTCTGAATTCTAAACCCAGCTACACACACATTTCACACAAATTACAGGTTAAATTCTACACGTATCTGTGTGCATACGTAACACAATATAGTTTTTATTGGCACGACCACCTACTGCTTCCAGTAAACACAAATTAGAAATCCTTTTACACATTCTTTTAAACTTCTACTCTGGATGCCTGTTACAGATTGCAAAGCCTACAACACATCACATGTACGTTTACATACAGATCCCTGTCCTCCGCACTCCAAAACATATTTAGATTGGTAGTATGGGCAAATCTTGAAGAGTTTACTACTCATCAGCAACAACTCTGAGCCTCGCCTCTCCATAAGAAGACTGCAATCTGCAGCACAATAGCTGCAGAGCACTATGAAACGCGCATCTGTACCCGTGGGCTGCCCGTGCAGCAGCGGAAGTCACTCTAAATTTAAGGGCCTGGTTATTAGCATGTGTGCTTCAGTTGCTTTGTGGAATGTGTGGGAAAACTGATTATTCTTAATTGCACTGTATGTCTAAAAAGCTAAAACAACAATCATGTCATCCTTACACAACAAAAATGGTATCATAATAAATGCAGCAGTGTCTTTTTCCATGAAGCTTAACTCAGATGTCTTCAGCTGCTATTTTAAGCGTCCCATTACAAAACAGCTGAATATTTGCCAGTCATTGCTGCTGATAAAGCAGAAACTTCCAAATGTTATTAGCACAAGATTGATGCCAACATTTAAGGGTGATAACAATGGTTTTATTCATCACCCATAAATGTACGCATACTACAGGTTACCACAGGTTACTGTCCAGTCACAGAAAGCTTCACGATCTTATTATACAAAGGAGAGTAAGGGCAAAGTGCAGACAGATTTTAATGAGATTTTGTTATGATAAACTGCTGTCCATCACATTGAATCAGTTCACATTAGTGCAATAAAAGGCACTAGACACACAAGGCAAAAGTCTTTTTTCGCTTCCCATTTTTCTGAAGAATGAGGCCTTCCGATAAGATTCTTGAGAGAATGAGTATGATATAACCTGCTCCTTCTGTGTGGTATACTGAGCAACAGGGCATCACTCAGTGAAGACAAGAAACAGAAAACAGACCAAAAAAACAGTCCACATCTTATTCATGGAAAAGTCAAGACAGAGTGCAAGCATCCAAAGGCATAGCTTTTCAGTTCAGGCTAAAAAGTTTGTGGATCTTTAAGAAAATAATCTGTGTGTTCATGTTGAATGATACACAGTATACAACTTCAACACGTGCATGTTCAAAGCCAGACAGGACCTCATTAAGACTCAACACTTTTCCAAATTTAATCTTAGACCACTGTACACCTGACATACTTGGTGTACTGAAACATTTTTACCTCCATAAACACACAGAATATAAACTTTCTCCACCCTCAAAAATGTTTTAAGCAGTTTACAAGTATTGTCCAAAGATGCTGTATAGACTACACTATAAAGATGCAGGCTAATCTTAGCCTTAGCTTATTATCAGAGCAGACAACAATTTGCTGGGATAATGTGAGGCCAAACTAGCCAGTCTTTGCTCTGCTTTAAGTCAACAGACTTTCAGAATTTGCCAGCTTTGATGATGTTAATGAAAGAACATCAATTTCTTGTATTTATTGCCTGCTTTATGAATTTTAAGCCTATATATGCTATAGCAATCATCAATCATACATAAATATCTTTGCATATGTTTCAGTTTGCATGTTGATCCCACAAACAAAACATTCAAATGTAAGGGACCAATTAAAAGATATGCCAATTCTAATAAAATGATCAAAAGTCCAGGTTGGTTTTCAGTATCTGAATCCAAAACACAGTAATGAAAAAAAAACAGAACATCTGCTGCTGCGTATGGTGAAGCTTTAAATCCATCAGGTATTTATATGCATTTGTAAGATCTCAAGCCTCCTGTCCACTCCTCCAGGATAAACAGTCCCAGCTCGCTCAGCTTCTCCCCATATGGAGAGATGCTCCAAGCCTTTAATATTTTCATGGCCCTCCACTGGACCTGCTGTAGTATGAGAGCATCCTTGTCCTACAAACCCTAGAAGCAAACCCAGTTGTAGATCCACAACTGGATCCACTGGTTATTCATCCTCACCAGTGCTGAGCAGAGTGGAAGGATCACCTCCCTCAACCTGCTGGCAGTGCTCCTCCTCCTAATACATACCAGGATGCTCTCTTTGTCACAGGGACACACTGCTGGCTCATGTTCCATTTTTTGTCCAGCATGACCTCAAGGTCATTTTCTGTAAAGCTGCTTTCCAGCCTGTCAGCTTCCAGTCTGTACTGATGCATAAGGTTATTCCCTACCAAGTGCAGGACTTCATATTTCTCTTTGTTGAATTTCATTAGGTTCTTGTTGGCCCATTTCTCCAGTTTGTCAAGGTCCCTCTGAATGGCAGCACAACCACCTGGTGTATCAGCCACTCTTCCCAGTTTTGTATATTCTGCAAACTTGCTGAGGGTGCAAGTCCGTCCATCATCCAGGTCATTAATGACCGTGTTAAACAGTACTGGCCCAGTGTAACCCTGGGGATGCCATTAATGATTGGCCTCCAGCTGGACGTCATGCCACTGATCACAACCCTTCCATCATGACAGGTCAGCCAGTTTTCACTCCACCTCAAATATCTAAATCAGCATTGCTGAGGGAGGGCACAGTGAGGACACTTCATGGTCTAGTCTCAAAATGTACGAGCAGATCAAATCCAGCACATGCTGAAATACAGCCTCCAGCCACCACCATCAGTAGGCAGCTTCCCAGTGCCACAAGGACTGTCAAGGACAAATGCAAAGGATGCAAGTGCCACCCAGTCAGAAACTAGATGTCACTTCTTCAGAGATTTCTCAGGAAGAAGAATTTGGAGGCCAAACAATACTGGAGAGATCAACAGAACAAAGTGCTGAGTTTTTTAAATTGCAGGATTCTTCTTTATTTAGGAGAAGTTAATGGCTTTAATTATCTGAACAAGCTACTGATTATTTTCATTACCAGTTACCGTATTTGTCCCTTTATGGATAATGGCAATGGTCGAAATATTTGAAAGCTTCCAGGCCTCTCCCTGGAGGGAGATCTTCACTACATCAGGTATGGTAAAAGGGGTGTATTACTCACTTTTATGAGTTTTCTTGACTGATGTTCCTATGTGAATAACAATTGGAATCTGTAAAGATTCTTACAGTTTCATTTCACTAGGAATAGCTGATGTTAGATACCCTCAGGTTTTAAGTATCTGCAAGACAGCACTGCCTTTTGATTCATAAAGTTGAATAGTAGCATCTCTAAAAGCATCCAACAATGGATCATGAGGGGAACAGCTTAGGTCTTGTGGATAGCCACCACTTACAGATTGGTGAGTTTTGGTTCAAGGCTTAAGGTGTAGTAACTTTTTAATCCCTCCTAACTGCTGTTGGTTTTACAGAGTAATAGGCTGATTGCTCCAACTGGCATCATGAAGCAGCTTCTTTAAGATTTTGGAAAGATGCCACCCTTTTATAAAGGCAAGATAGAGTAATTCTGCACGGTACGCATTTGCCAGCACAACAGGGAGACACTCTCAGGTGGCCTTAAGGGAGAACACTGCTCTGAGCATTGCAAGCAGCTTTGTGTGAAAGCTGAACAAATCTTCGGGACCAGCCTGGGGCAGTGCAGAAGAAAGACACTTACTTGAGAAGTCCATAAACATAAAACCGCAAAAAGCACAACCAGTATTTTCAAACAAAGCTTTGAAACCTATCACAAATATTTTTTTAAAACAGATTAATTTTCATATGCCATTCCTTCCTCTGCCCTCCATCTTCCCATTTGCATCAGTCTCTTCACTCACAGAATCAGACAATAAATACTCAGTACAATACTACGTCACCATAGATAGGTCTCCATTTATGTTCTTGAAGTACTTCCCTGATGTTAATTGTTGTGGTTAGTCTCTTGCAGGCTTGGAACCACAGAAAAATTACAATGTTACTTTTAATGTATTGCATAAATTGTCTTCAATTACACTTTGAAGTTTCCAGTGTGATATTTGATTCAATGAAAAGGTCATTTAAGGACAAGCATTCTCTACTCTTAACATAGGTTACAGGCTGCCACGAAGAAGGTGATGTATTCAGGCTGCGACTGACCCTGACTTGTACACACGCTCTCTTCTCCTGCCAAACAAGTGTATCTACAGCGTATGTCAATTTTTGTTCTCTCTCCAACCCTATCAAACTCTCATTCTCAAATACATTAAAGAGTAGGGGATCCTCAGTGTGGCTTCAGATCCAGAACGGTTACATTCCTTCCAGATGGAATAAACTTGGCACAATGTTTCCCTACCGTTACATGTTGGTTTGAATAAAATGGCAGCTGTGCCATGGAACTATGGAGTAGCCACATTCTTTTTTCTTTCAAAGGAAGGGCACAATCCTTTCATAACAACTTAGTATTTAATTACTGTAACAAATGGGAACAAGACCAAGAAGTTTGGTCAGTGGTAGTTCTGAGCAATACATATAAATCATAAAGACCACACACTTTGAAACTGTTTGCCTACTTTGCACTCTCTTCCAGGGAAAGCAAACAGTAAAAATAAAACATGTAAATTTCATGGACTGGATTAATGTATGCTGAATGTTTTCAATGAGCAAACTGAAGAAGGGCATTCCACACAGATTTCGCTTTTTCCCTCTGGTCTTCTCAACCCGCCCTGCTTGTCCCTCTCTCCATTGCTATGGTGCAGGATGTACTAGCCTGCAACTTCACAGCTATCACAGCCTACCAGCCAGGTCAGCACTGAGAATATCTGCAATAATTCTCCTGCAGAAAAGACAAGTTTGAATGGATGCCACGAGCTTGTGGGAAAGGTGTTTATGGTAAGAGTGAGAATGATTACTTTGTTCTCTGAGATGAGGCAGAACACCAGTACTGATGTCAAGAAAAGCACACCATAGACTACCAGCCAGGGAGACCATTCACTTCTACAGTTACTACAGTTTTTCTGATCAACCTTCAAGTTGTCGAAGCACAATATGTGTGAGTGCAGAAAAAATTGTTTTGCCTAACTGATCCAGAAGCAAAGCAGAAGAGAACCATTAAATGTGCTCTGAAGGCACCTTACTGAAAGGGGCAGCAGCAAGCAGGGATATCTACACCTGGCGTTACAGTGTATTACTCTCAACACTCACTGAGGAAGCAGCACAGCCTAGTTCTGCTCTCCAGACCATGTCATGTTTTTATCCCGTTGCTGCCTAATGTGAAAAGTATAAACTGCTGGCAACAGACTGCAGCCAAGGCCTCTCCAATCTCAGCTCTCTGTCCTAAGAAGTAGGTTGGAGACAGCATCCCTCTAACTTACTATTTTTCTGGTCATATGAGATTTGCACTGATTGACTAGATGCAATGCATATATTTGTAATCTAGAAGTAGCAGTTGGGCATAATATTTACCAAGAAGACTTGTATAGCTGTTACTACATATGCAATAGCACAATAAATGGTAACTTTGGATTGCATACCCTTCTTTTTAGAGATGAGACTTTTCTCCTGATCATCTCACAGAACATATGCTGCAAGGAAATGAAACCATTTTCTGTGTTCTCTAATGTAAATGCAACATACATCAACCCTCGCCACCCAAAAAGCCATTTAAAAACTCCTGGAAAAGCAGTGAACAGCTTTAAAGTGGGAAACTTGACACTTTCACAAATTTCTAAAATTTTAAATACCTAAACTATACCTCAATTAAAAATAAATTCTCTGGCATTGTAAACTAGCATTGAAACTGTTTCTTGCTGTTGAGAACTAAAATATCAGGCACAGAATCACATTCTCCATTGCCAAATTAGTTTTCCATTAGTTTTTCAACAATGAAATTACACACAGAGAAACGCACACACAAAATAAATAAACTTTAATCACACTATCACAGTGGAGCCAGTGTAATTAATGTCGTGTCAGCATTTCCATTTAAGCCACCATTTTCAAGAGGTTTATAGCACAGCCATAAAAATTCAGTCAGGCTGAAATTAAGCAAACAAGGTCTTATACAGCAAGCAACATTCAAGTGTATATACAGACAGCAGCCAGTTACTACTTATATGGGAATAAAAATAGACGCTTACCAATTTTAAAGGGCACTGCAGAGCTATTTTTTAAACAATATTTTTCTCAACATTTATAATAATCTCTCAAAAGCCTGAATCCAAGCTATGTTTCCTTACCCTTTTTCCTTCTCACACAATAGTTCACACAATTTCATCCAATTTTGGGATAGTAAGCATTGTTGGGTTGTTTGGGTTTTTTTGTTCTTATTTCACTTTTAAAGTAAAAGAATGCAATGAAAACATTTCTTTTGAAAAACAACACACATGACCACAGTCTGATCCTGATACATGCCTCCAGGCATTACCGAAGCAGAAATGACAAATAGTTCTTACACCTTCCAAAAATCTTAAGATATAGCCGTCTGGAAAATCCAAGTACTCACATATGAGGTTTTAAAAGTGATATTTAGAATTTAATTCTAAAGGAGGTCCTATTTCTGTTTTCAGTAGGAATCATCAGAGCAGGATTTGTGTCATTATTTCTGTCCCTTTTACCTCTCTACTATTTGGGTTTTAATTGATGTAGTGGTACAATCTCCAAAGTGAGCTTTGTAATACTGACTACCTTTTTGGTAACTCATACTGAGCAAATCAGCCTGGCATTTCAAGCTGCAGGCAGATGACCCAATGCAAGCAAACTCAAATCAGACTGGGCCAGCAGTGCTATTAACTTAAAGGTTCTAATAACTTAATGTACTCTTATATAGAAGGCTTTTCAAACAGCCAAACTGAATCATTTATGAGTTTCTCTGACTACCAGCCAACTGAGGAGAGCAACGGATCAAATTAGCACTGATGCTGATGAAAATCAGCAAAAACACCAATGAGTACGTAATTACAGAGGTATAAAATTGGCCACATTTCACAATTTGGCACTTTGTCAACTTAAAACAGACAGCACTCATGTTTGAAATCTGCCATTTAGCTGCAGAACAGGATGGACAAAGCAGGAGAAACTCAACTCCGTTCTGCCAATGTGCCTTTGCCCTGTTTGGAGATTTTTTTTTTCCATTTATATAGCTCATAGTATGTGATCCTACATGCTACTCAGTAATCACTGTATGGTGAACTAAGGATAGATTTCAAATATTTCAACCTTGACTTGTCAGTATCCTTGATTTGTGGTTTTAAATCAGACTCATTAAGGTCTATTGCATGTAGTTTGTTTTGGTTTCAAATACTACTATATCTCTGATCATACATTTAAAAATTGAACTGGCCAGACAGACAGGATGCACACTGTTTAAAATCCTGAGTTTATGCCAAAAAACCCCAACCAACCACCATTGCCAGGTCGTAGCAATAATGCTAGTGAGATCTATTTAAGTGGAACACTTATATATGTCTAAAAACGTCAGAGGTCCCTTTCCTCTCCATTTCCCTGTTAATTTCTATTAGGTTCCCTTAAAACTATAAAATTCAGATGTCTGGTTTTTTCTAACATTCTATTTTTTTATCATTCCCCATTAGTCTGAAAATATTGAAATACCACATTACTGCAACTACAGCCGTTTGTTAAAGTTTGAAAATCTCTACAATTAGAAATTAAAACATTACACCTTAAAAAAATCTTAAAACTGTGCTGGCCACTATTTCACCAATTTTTCATTCTAGCAACTAATGCCACAACTTAGCTGCAGAGAAACAGCTGAGGAAATCAGCATGGTAGTAGCTGCTATTTTGTTTTTTTTTTTTTTTTTTAAACAAGATCTTTTAAGCTATAGCTTGTAGAGTTCTTTTGCATAATAAACATAACTATGCTTTACAAAAGAACCTGTTCTGGAGAATCAGCACAGTATAACTGTTCTTCTATTACCACAGCCTGAAATCTACATCAGATTTTACCCGTGATTGCATAAAATCATCTCTTTGCAACTCTTGCCCCCACCTTGTGAAATCTGAGGGACACAGCTATGCCAGTAAAATGGTGGGACAAGGCAATAGGAGGAGACAAAAGGAGAAGCAGAAAATCACAGATATTAAAAAAGATCCCATGTTGTTCCCTTGCAGATTCATAAGGAAAAAAAAGGCTTAAGAGTCCAGGCACAGGTACATCATGCTGTTCTTCAACAAAGACACTTGATTCTTAGAAATCGCTAGGTTTATTTCAAGGCTTCATCTTACCTTATGCCATCATAGTGGAGCTTATTTTGGCTCTGGGTGGCCAAGGGACAGCTTTTCTGTCATACAAGAAAGGATGAACATCGAAATGACAATTCAGATTTCATCATGGGAGAATCACAGAAGACTGTGATTATTTAGGTCAGGATTCTGTCTCTGAAGATCACCCAGTGCCACCGAGTTTTAGTTCCTTGGCCTGACCAAGGAATTGGTCAATTCCACTGTCAATTTACTTCCACTGTCAATCTAAACCCTTACTTTTTGTTTTTGTAAGGAAATACCCAAAGGCAAACCCCAGCTGCAATTTAAAAGGTTAAGAACCATGACTATATTCAACTGCCGAGCACTGTGACATCAGGAAAAGTGAAAAATCACTGCACTTTTGCCAGATAATTGCCATAAGTTGATACTGAACAATGTACCAGCATCATTGTAACTCAGTCACCTGATGAATAAGCAGGAACATTTATGTATTCTGCTAGAGTCTTTTATGAAAAACACTATTTGGTTTACCTATTTTCATAATAAATAATTTACAGAAACTAAACCAAAGCAAGTACACACAGTACTGCATTTAAATTAGATGTTAGTCACATGTAGTCAAATAAGCTTAAATCTGCCCTGCTACTGCTACCCATACACCATAGCAGAGCCACGTCACAGTCTATGCGGTAACAGCAAAGATCTCCAGCAAAAGTGAGCATCTCATAAAGAGTGGATGATCCTTATTACAGAGATGATCCCAGCTATTGAGGGGCCCAGTCTGGCTACGGCTGAGGGATGGTGCCAGCAAGGCTGGAGGAGCAGCCTGGCACCTGGCCTTCATCATGCTCTCGCCTCCCTCTTTGTTGAGCTGGTGAAGTCAAAGGGTTGGTGTCCTAATGATCCAGATGGCCTTCTGGTGACACTGGGGTTGGCACCAAATGGGAAGCAGCAAGCCCAGCACACAGACCTGCCATTGTGCTGCGAAGCACTAAAATGGGTTGCTGGCAGCAGCTTGGCCTGTTCTTGCACCCCTGATGACAGCCTGAAGTGCTGCCTGCCCACTGTTCCCTGAAGTTGGCTATGAAATGACCTTTCACAGAAACAAGGTTCATGTCCCTCGATTATATGAAGCTGATTATCTGATTGCCTCACTTGGGGAGAGGGAAGAAGCAGCAAATAGGGAGAAGAGCTGCAGGAATCTATAAGGTCACTCTTCCTCCTCCCAAGGTGCAAATGAAAGCATTAGGATATTTTACAGCTTCCTCCATAACAGTACCAAAAAATTATACATAGAGAGGAGTAAGAAAATGCATTTAAATGGTTATACTAATTAAGGCAGAGATAGCTTTCAGTAGCAGTGGGATACTGGTACATGAAATTTCCCTCCTATATACATTTCATTTCACAGTTACAAAGCTTGGGCATTTTATTAGATGTTGACAAAGCTGTGCCTATAAGTGGGAAAGTTTGCAAGAGAAAATTATGCAGGGGGGCATACCAATTTTCAAATTGAGTCACACACTGAAGCATGAAACTTCTTAGACAAATATTTCTCCAGCTACTTGATTTGTCATTGTCTTTTCAAAATCTACACAAGTCAAATCAAAATACACCAAGTCAGCAAACAAAGGAACCTTAAGCTCCCATAAAGAACGTAAAATCAACTGAAATGAGTAGGACATATGGTTGACCATTGGACCTCTGCTTCCAAATGAAAATGGAGGCCCTATAGCATAAAAGTTGTATTCTTTTTCATATACAAAGAAAACCCTGGTTTTCAAATGTATTGAACAGGAGGACAGCCTTTCCATCCCCCACAGAAGTTTAAAGATCACTCAAAATCTTTTTGGTCTTAAAACCTGTGGGAACAGGACAAGTGACAGAAAGTCTATGGTGGCATAGGATTGCCTACTCTGAGTGTTTTGGCATTTCAGGGTTTAAACCAGACAATTTGAGTTCCTCTATAGGAGACTCTGCAGAAATATTGAGGCCAGCCCAGGAAAACTGCCTTCACATTTATCCTAGTTTCTAGTGGATGGTGGAACATGAACTGAGCCCCATCTTCCTAATGGCCCTTCTTGAGCTGCTACAAATGCAACAGTACTTGTAAAATACAATACACAAAATATACATTGTTAATAGTAGCTAGGCTGGGACCTAGGGGTATTTAAATAACACCTATTTAGACGGCACCTTACATCCCTTTGTACAGCTGTGGTCATCTCCTCAGATGTGGTCTCTCTCAGATGTTTCTGAAAGCCCCATGCTGCTAGTCTGCTGATGATGTGAAGAATCCTGAACTTAGACAGCAAGGAGAAGGGAATGAAGATTTCCATGGATCATTACTACATTTACACTGTTAAAATGATGCCTACAAAAAAAAAAAAAATTGCAGAAAGACAGACAGCTTCAGGAGGCACAGATAGATTTTCTCTTTCCCTTAGCATAATGTAAGCTTAAAGATCAGAAAGCAGTTATGTCACAAAAGTGTGTTAGGACAAGGATCACATATGAGGTGGGAATGGCACAGACATGTCAGGAGAAAGAAAAAGTGTTACTATTATGTGCCTGGGATCATATTCACTCCCATCCAAACAACGGAAATAGCCAATAGCAAAAGTAAGAGGACTTGAGTATTTTCCTGGACAACTCCTGTATCCAAAACACCTCTCCACATATGAAAGGGAGGGAGGGCGAGCTAGGAATTCTGCAAACCCTAACAACCACAGCTGCCAGTCCTTCTGCTAACTGCTCTGCAGGCTGTGCTTTCCACATAAGTGTCCACAGCCAGATGTCCAAGACGGGGCTTTTGGCAGAGAAGTATTTTGTGGATATGGACTGGCATCAACTTGAATAATGACAGATGCAGAAGTTCCTAAACCTTGTTAGATCCACAGAAATAAGCAAATACCTGATTCAAAAATGCTGTACTCACTCTAAACCTGACAGCTGATGTAAGAGTTAGACCTGTGTATTTTGCAAGAAAAAGGAAAGAATTTAGCTCACAAAAAGAAAGAAAGAGTGCAGCAATTGAAATTAAACTTTCAAACTAAGACTACCTAATCTGATAAACTATTGGTTTACATTCTGAGGAACTGTAATACAATTTGTTGTTCTGAACATTACTGTTGTGTTTTAAAGTATCCCAACAATTTTCCTCCTACTAGAATCGATAGCAATAGCTGTACAGTTAGTGGCAGCAATGACGTGAGGGGTCGTTATTTAAGCTATTAGCATTTAGGGAACATTTTAACGCCCTGAATGCTAATGAAGTTAGCTTAAAGGAAAATTAGATCAACTGTGTAAAGCATATCAATAGCCTGAAAATCATCTAGACGTAGATCTTCACAGTTTTCCATGTTAAGTCATCAAAACAAAAACACATAACTAATTCTGACTGGTATCTCCATTCTAAACCTGCATTTCTTTAATTTTCCCAAGCCAAAACATAGTGCCTGGCTTTCCATAGATCTCTACAGGCTTTTCATACTGTTCTGTACCCTACTGGATAAAACAGATTAATATAGAGGCTATGAAAAACAGCTAAGGAACCAAAGCTCTTAAATGCAGTGTAAGATGTGAATTAAAGAGCAAAAGAACAAAGTTCTTTCTTTTTGGGGAAGAATTTGAACCCATGTGCCTTTGTTGTCTCGAGCAGCACAGGGGAGGTGAGTACCTAACAGGAACGCAGGGAAAAGTATATAATCACTGCAGAGCCAAATGTGGCTCTAGTCATAAACTTGGATAAAAAGTTTTGATAAGTGTTCAGGAGATCAGTTTGCTTTCTTGGCCCAGCTGGTATTTAGACTGAAATAAAACACAAGCTGTAACACTGTGTATTTTTTATCGTAGACATAGTCGTAACCAGCCTGTAGCCAGGTAATAGGCACCAATCTAATGAAATCCACCACTGTTCCTGCTCAGATACACCACAAAGTTTGCATGTTTCAAAAGCAAGCAGAAATATAGGGATTTTATTGTCCAAAAACTTAGTTGGCTTTGCCATTTTGCCTCAATTGTTCAAATCATACCAACAGCATGTAATTACATACTGCTAAGAACATGAAGTATTTTTCTGCTGCCAGGTGTTCTCATGTTTTGCTTGTTTTTGAGCAGGGTGGCTGAGAAGGGTCTAGGTCCATTAAACAACTATGAACCTACTGACTCCACATTTGAGGCAGAAATAAAGTGAACTGCTGTCTAAATTTAGAAATTAGGAAAAAAAAAGACAGGATTTCCAGATTATCTCTATGTCACATGTTCTTCCCGCACATCCCCATTCATGGACCTTTTATCTGGATGACCTCAGCTTGCCTAAAAGGCAAATAATACACTTTCTGGATGAAGGATGGTCAAATTTGTGGCTTCAACAGACCTCTCACACTTTCAAAAACAACCAGATGTTTTTTCAGGGAAATCAACATTTTTCAGTCCTCTATTTCTGAAGCAGTCAATGCAATACATAATTTCACACTCTGGGAACCAGAGTACTGGCAAAAAACCAAATTGCAGTAAAGGACAGCAGCAAGCTTAAGTATTGACAAGTACCCCCTTCATCTCTAAGTCCTAGTTATGCACAGGCACAACAAGCTCTTTACCAAGGTCTAAGAGGTTGTCCTCCATGTTGGAGAAGCCACCATGCCAGATGTGCAAGAAGATGCATGAGGATTCTGCAGGTATTCGACCTGCATGGGCTGTCTCTGTATCTACACATCTACACAAGAGAGCTGACAAAACACGCTGATGACTTCTTAGGGGAACAAGCTACTTCTGAAGTGCTTTTGCATTGCATTTAATGCCCAGAATTTTTTGCTGTTCCTAAAATGAGAGTTACATGTATGCCAACAGATGGAAAACATCATCATCTAGAGTTGGATTCATGCCTTGCTACTGGCTGGAACAAAAGCCACGGAAGTACTTTAGTTAGTTGAGTTAAAAACATTTTTGTACAGTGGTCTGTAGATTAAGTTTTCCTACAATACACTTCAGAAAAATTCATACAGTGATGTGTTTTACTGAAGTACCAATTGAGCTTTTTCTGCTGAACCCAGTGCCAGTGTAGACACAGTGCTCTGGTGTGACTTGTATATGGATTTACAGGTAGGTGCTCCATGGTAAAAACATTTTGCAGGAAATATGGAAGGGGAAAAAAAAAAAAAAAAGAGAAAACCAAACAACTCCACAAAACCCCCAACACATACAGCAGCTGGAAAAAAAGAAAAGAAGATACTATCATAAGCAGGTCTGTCACAACAACAGAAAAGACAATATTCTAATATGAATGGAAAAGATTGCATCAGAAAATCAGCTGCTAGTCCTGGAACTCACAGTCTCATAGACAGAGAGAGAAAATCAAAAGGTCACAAATGTATGCCGTGGAATATTTGAAGAATACATGTGCTAAGATGGCAAAGGGGGTGGTTTCCCTTCATTGACAATGTCCATCACTGTTTCACTAAAGAAATTACAGGAAAAGTAGGAAAAGGAAGGAACTGCCAAATCCCCAGCCATGAAACTCCAAAATTCAGCAATTCTCCGAAGCAACATCTTGATGGTTGAACTGTACCGTGGGTCTACCATGGTACTATCATTCTACACAGCTAGCATCCATGCTGTTCAGCGTAGCACTATCACTCATACTCACAAAGCAGTTTTCTTTCTCCTTCTGTCTCCAGACTTTTCTTTTTCATGCATAAATCTTTTTTAGCAATATGCTCAGTTATACTGAAGAGCAAAAGATTTACCAGTAAACACTTCAGCTCTCTTGTCTCAAGGGCTGTAATTTTTCAGACTGTGGGTCAGAGACCTTTCCATTTCACTGCAACACCCAAGAGACCTGTTTATCTGCAATGTGAATTTCCCATACCTTTAGTAATTTCTCCTCAAGAGAAAATTTAAACTACCATTCAAAACTGACTAGAGCTCCCTCTGTTGTGAAAAAGCAATGCTACTTTGGACTTTTGTCACTTCACCTCCCAGTTCTTGTCCCCTGCATCCTTCCAAATCTCAAATAAAGACAGAAAAAGTGCGAGCAACTCAAACGCTACTGAGACTTCTTCCTACCAGTGAAAAAACAAAAATACTGGACAAAACTACAAGCAGATACTCGACTTTATTCTTTGACTGTTTGTTAGCTCATCTCTGGCTTTTAAGGTGCTAAAGGCCTTTCCCTGATGAGATTGCTAAGAATTGTTGATCCTCTCCTTCAGAATCCTTGAAGCAATGTCCTTGGGCTAGAATGTCAAGATAAGATTTGACGTCATTGCCAGCTGTCCTCTGCATTTTGCATCTACAGTCTGGCATCCTATAAAGCACAGTTTCTGCTCCCTTTGTTACAATTTCTAAGAACCAGAGGGGAAATGGAACTTTTTAAGAAAAGTAGGACAGAAATGCAATTAATTGCAGATACTTTTAAAAACTTTAAAACTCCGTAATCCTTTTGTTATTCTGTGTTAATAGTCCTATTAACTACTTCCTTCACCAGTTAAGTGGTTTGGGTTTGTTTTTATTTTTTTTTCAGTCAAGCTTCTGCAGGATTATAGCCATTATAACTTACCATGAATTTCTTAATATTCCTGAGATCCAAGCATGACACTGGCTTTTATTCCCAATTTCCCATTTCCATTTTAACAGAACATTGTGTAGCAGAGTTTTAAGGATAACTTTTGAAAAAATACTATTTATTAGGGACTTGTTTTATTGCAATAGTAAAAACAAAAACATAAGGAAAACAATTACAATTGTTCCAATCACCAAAAAAAGGGAAGCATTAAAATAAAATTATTTTTCTAGTTGAAAAAAAGCAATGTAACCCATCATTCAGGATCAAACCACCAATGTCTACTCATAACAGGGTACGGTTATGTAAAATTAAGGTTGGCACTGCATTGTGCCCAGATACTTGAGGTTTGGATCCTTAACTATGAATTTCCTTCCTTTTATGATCTTAAGCCAGAGAACAATCGTTGTGTTTTAATCTTGCTCTTTGTAAATTTTCTTAGTCTTTTCTTTCAAGTGTTTATGTACAATGATACAGCCTTGAGTGATGCCACAAAGTAACACATCATCCAAATCTAGCTGTTTACCACATATGCTATGATATCATTCAAGGTTGAACGAATCAATTTTTTTTTCCCTGTGGAATGATAATGGATTTGTAACAAAGAAGTGGAATTTTTTTTTTTTTAATGTCATTCATCCATGTCAGCATCAGATGGCATACTTATGATTAAAGGCTGATTCTCCAAACTTATTCTAAATTATTTTCAAATGGAAAGAGAAAAAGATATCTGGGAAGAACCTTCAGCAGCATTACCAAGTCCCTTTGTTCTTGTCATTTTATAAAGACTACACGACTGGAATTCTACAGCAGATTCTCTTTAGCCATTGCAAACTGGTTTGACTTTACTACAGTCAACAAACAATAAAAATACATCATTTCATAAAATAAAACCAGTTTTCACAAGCTAATTATCTCCTCAATCTCATATTTTCTTTTTTTATTACAACACTGGTCATGTAAAAAGTAGGTGCATGAAAAAGGAAATTATGAAGATGATTCATGCTCATAACTTATTAGTGAGAAAAACCAGAACTTTACCTTAGAAGCATTAATTTAATATTCAAACTGACACCTTTTCCAGATATCTATCGGATATTTTACCTTCCTATTAAATATATTGGATCTGATCCTCATTCTACACAAAAGGTAAGTACAATACACAGGGATTCAAGTTTCCTTAATTTTCTCACTGTCACTCCATAGAATCATAGAATGGCTAGGGCTGGAAGGGACCTCCGAATGTCATGTAGTCCAGCCCCCCTGCAGTGAGCAGGGACACCCTCAACTAGACCAGGCTACTCAGAGCCTTGTCCAGCCTCAGCTTAAATATCTGCAGGGATGGGGCCTCAACCACCTCCCTGGGTAGCCTATTCCACTGCTCTACCACCCTCAATGTAAAGAACTTCTTCCTGATGTCCAATATTAGGCATCAGAACTAAGATGCTGGTGCTCTTCAAAGCATGCTCTCTCCCTCCTTTATTTAGCAGCTTTATTAATGACTAAAATAACACCCACGGCAGAAATTCAAGTTCAGATAACTTTTGGTCAGTTCTGACAGTACAGTATAAAGAGAGTAGCACCTTACCCCTCAAAATTCCATTTAAGACTATACATTCTACAATATAGCTAAGAGTACCACAACCAGACTCATTGCTTAGACTGTCATTCCTTTGTTTTGCAGCCTGGTAAACCTCTGGACACTTTATTTCCACTCCTACAACATTTTTAAATAGAAGACAGGGGCACCCATTTCTATGGCATGCAAAAAGAATACAGCAACAGTCTCATTAAAGAATACAAAACCTGTGGTGTACTAAAGGCATCCATAGTGTCGGTATTCCGAAACCAGTGGTGAGTTGCAGTGTGTATTTTATGTTCTCTTTCAGGAGGAAGAGGAGATTCTACTCTGGTCTCCATACTCCAAAGCAAAGTGGGATTGGCATTCAGACCAGGCACAACCAACAAATCCCCACCGCATCGTCAGTGCTAATGTCAAAATCACATTCACTGACACTACAGAGAGACTGCCTGCAGGTACAACCCCCAGTCAGAGTTGGACAACAGGCTCTGGGGCATGTGGGACTTCGGCAGCAGATCCAAATACACCAGGGAGCTTAATGTAGCTCTGGGTGCACCTGCCAAAACCAGCAGATGATCTACAGGGGTGTAAAGGCACAATCAATGTAAAATAAAATTAACAAAAAAAAAAAAAAAAGCTTAAATTAGGATAAAATAGTTTGGGGGTGTTTTTAATGGGGTTGGACTTTTCCTTATGTAATCTTTAACCTCTATTTACAACACGCATGGATTGCAGCCATTCAAACAGGGTTTTTCTCTGAGAGGTAACACCTACTTCCAAGTAGAAGGAAAGGACATTCGGTCTAAGGCAGGATTAGTTTCTCTGCAGCTACTGATAGCAGTGGGACATGGTAACCTCACATTTTCAGAGGATTACTTTCTCTCTTGGTTTTGCCACACTTGGCTTTCACTTTATTTCATCCATGTTTTCTGACCATCTGTAGTGTCCACACAAATATTTTGCATTTTGGATTTTTTTCACCTTTCAGTAATTTTTATTTATTGCTCTTAATATATTGTTCTTGATTCCAAATGTTTAAAACAAACATCTAAACATTCAATAGAGGAAGCAATAAAAACATAAAACATGTTATGCTACAGAGCATACATAATGTCTTTAAATATCTAAGTGCGATAATTTAATGCTGGAGGAATAGGCTAAACTGTAAAATAATCTACATAACCAAGTTCTACTGCATTTGCATTCTTCATGGAAAAACAGATTTTGTAGTCACAAAGAATTTGACACTGTCATCTAAAAAAAGAAAATACTTATCTTGCCTGAGTCTTTCTTTTCAATACACAGAAGAATACATTCATATGGGTTTACTTTCCATAATGCTAATATAGTTGTACAATGTAAAACACTTATTTTTTTTTAAGTAACTATTTATGAACAAAGCTAAATCTAGGATTACAATTAAAGTGTGTTTTCTGTCTACAGAGGAGAGTTCAGAAAACTAAAGACTTCCTGCAAAGGTTTGCTACTGTCAACCCACCTTTAGAAATAGACTTCCAGGAGGGAGGTGGTAATTTGTTCTCCTTGGCCACCCTACTGCCAGGATACCAATTGCCACAGAGATTTATGTAATCTCACTAAGACCCTTCCTGGAAAAAAAAAAAAAACCAAAACCACTCTCTTTTTAAATGTATTTGTTGTTAATATGGAGCACTAATAGCTGTTGGACAGTAACAAGTGACCTAACCTGGTGGAATACTGATTTAAGGGTGAATGTTCTAGCCCCTTTCTGATTTTCACTTATTTACATATGAATGCAAGATGTTAATACTTTATTTTAATAAATGAAAGTTTTTATTTCATTTATTATCCTCAATGACCCTTTCAATGTATGTTAAACAAAAGATGTTTAAACAAATGGCTGATCAGCAGCTAAGCAAAGGAATTCTAATCTAACACAGCTTCACTCATCCTCTTCAGGATAAACTTTGTACAGTCCTTTTTTTTTTTTTTCCTTTAAAAAAAAACAAGCACAAGCAACAGTTCACGTGGTAATCCAAATTGGTAGGAAAGCCTAGAATATTTTTTTTTTATTAAGATAAATGCAACTATGAATGCTTGGTGGTCAAGATGACAAGAAAAATCTGGAGGAAAACTCATTTCAAAATTCTTTGAAAATATATTTCTGCTATTACTTTCATATTCTGTAGAAGAATATGCATGTTAGCTAAAAGGAGGCTTCCACTGAATAGCTACTTAAAGAAATTAACCGTACCCTAGAATGACTACAGGTGTCATTTTTGCTAATGTTTCTTTTTTAAAAAGAGTATCATGCTCCTGTTTAGAATGTGAATCCCTGTCCCCTTGGGGTAGGTACTGTCTATTATCCACGTATGGGACAAGCCTCTGGCACTGCCACACTATAAACCAGCAATACCACTGAAAGTACACGTGATCAACCCCCTGCTTTGCTTCTCCTCAGAAGCCAGGCAAGCGATGTACAGTCTAACACTTCTACCAACAGCTTCAGAAACAAAGCAATCACAGAACCACAGAATGATATGGGTTGAAAGGGACCTTGAAGGATCATCTACTCCAATCCCCTTGCTGGGGCAGGACCACATAGATTAGGTCACACAGGAAAGTGTCCAGGTGGTTTTTGAATGTCTGCAGAGAAGGAGATATCCAAGACCTTCCAAATCCATGGTAGACCTATGGAGGCAATATTCCTGGCAGGAAAACAGCCTGTGCTGTCAGAAAAGTGATTTTACTAGTACAGCCTATTTGAGTTCCCAACATAGTTATATGCCAGGAAAGTAACCCCACTTGCAGTACAACTGCTTACAGTACAACTTCTGCCAATATGGCTACGTCAATTGAACTGTGATTTTTCCCACACATCCAACCAATGTAACTATGCCGGCAACACTTTCAAGTATAGCCAAGCTTCGCGTGTGAAGCAATTGCAAAGATCATCTTTTTCCACGTCTCCATGTGATACCAGTTTTATGTGAGATGGAAAGGTTATTAAAAATCTGTCAACCCAAATGCCCTGTTTGTCAACTGGAAGAAAACACCACAAATGATACACAGAACAATAGTCAAAGGAAAATGTTCCCGCATTTTCATCATATGAAGGAGGATTAGGGGGCGTGTAATAATTTTATTTCTTTTTTTTTTTTTTTTAATTAACAGTGTCTAGCTTGCATTAATTACAAAAAACATTTGAGTCAACTGTTCCTGGCTTGGATTAATTTCATGATTCAAATTATCCTGAATTTACAACACATTTGTGCGTGTTTCATATTGGGACGGTTTTAATCTTAGTAAATTAAGAGCTACAATCTGTTTCATTTGATTGTATTTCATTACACTTTGTTCTCATATAATAACTACCCTTCAGAATTCAAAAGGCTTATCATTTTGAGCTGCAGTCAAAAATAAGAGAGAGTGGCTTCAGCAGGGAGTGGCACAGAGCTGGATTTTCTGATCCTCTTTATTCATGAAGGTGGTACCAGCTAGCTTTGGGGCCACTCAGGTTTACATGTGCACTAACCCTGATGGAAGAATGTTCTGGGTGTTTTTTTTTTTCCTCTAGGATATGTGAAAGATATGGAAGAACTGTGCATTGCTTGACATAAAAATAAAGCAAAACAGTTCTATGCAGCCATAGTCTGCAATGAATACAGAAAGTCACAGACTAACTAAATTTACTAGCAAAATATATCTATGTCCATGGATCTTTCCTGTGCATAATTCCATTGGCTTCACACAGATGCTGCTTCCATGGTTCCCAGAAATATGGTGGTTACAAAACAGTCTTGTGACTGTGCTTCAGGAGAAAGGCAGGCCTTCTTTTAGGCTAGTTCTTGTATCACTGGAGAAAATCCAGTAGTAAATTAAATCAAATGAATTCTGGCAGAGTAAAATATTACAGTTCTTAAATAAACAAAAGCCTAGACATACAAATTTGAGTTTGAAACACCCTTTACACATACTTTTCTCATTATTTGCTCTGAAAAACAAATCAGTTTGTTCACTATGGGTCAGATGCCCAGTAACTCACACAATCAGAATACAATACAACTCATAAGCAAGCCCCAGAACTGTCACAGAACCCAAGACATTTCATGTCCCAAGTTATTTTTTTAGATTAGTAAATGATCAAATCTTGGTAACAAATACTTCTGTGACAGTGATTTTTGTACAGTTGTCAAAACATTTGTGAAGACTCAAATGCTTTTTCTGGAATATAATTAGGCCACTGCATCAAATGATGACATTTATATACTCACCATCTTAATAAAAGCTTCCCTGTCACCTTAGATAATGAATTATAAAAATATCTACATCATTTTATAAATTCCTTCCTGTATCATGAAACACTATTTATGACTGTAACTTTGGCATGGACTGGAAACCTATATGCACACTCTTCCCATGAGGCTGAAAAGAGTATCATGAATGATTTCACCACTCTGTACTTCTCTCCTGGTAGAACATAAAGCTGGCTCCAAGATTAAAAGGTCAGACTTGATTGCCTGTCTAAATCAGTTCAATCAGGACTGTGACAGTGACATTTCCACTTCAGATGAAATCATTTGTTTATATTTATAGGTTTACCTGGATACTGAGAATATGAATATGTAATGAGATGTATTTTAAGAAAAACATGCTCCCTTATGTAAGCATAAAAACCCCACTGCAGTAGCCATTCCTATGCAACAGAAAACCTGTAAACTTCAGCATTCTATATTGTCATTACAGAGAAAGGATTTCCCAGCATTTTCACTGTATGGAATTATGCTACACTGTTACATGGATTCAGTTCCAAGGACCTGGATGACCCCTCTGCAGTCCCTGGCATTTTACAGTACAGTGATAGAATGTTCTTCCGCAAAATATTTCTCTCTGAAGAACCTGATAAATGTTTATCTTGGGCTTATTTCCTTTCCTGTTTAAACACTATAGTCTCTGTACTCTTCAATACATACTCCGGTTTAAATATGATGCTTTCATACCCAAGGTTCTACCATTTCTACACTTTTGAAATTCATTCTGTTGCCTGCTGTAACTACACTGCTGTCACTGGACAACATTGCTGGCATGCTGGCTAAAAATTTAGCTGTTCCTAAACCACCTAATTCAAGCAACTCTATCTGATAAATTTAAAGTTCCTATTCACATTTTATTTCATCTTGCAGTATGGAATCTTTAATAAATTGCACCAGGCTGCATAGTCCGGATGAAGTCTATATGCTTTTTTTTTTTTTTTTTTTTTTTTCCAATCTGACAGGTCCTATTTTATTTTTGAGAGTACAAAACTTGCATGGGGCTCTTTAATTTTAGACAGAAGGACTTTTATAATGTTTGGCTTATCCACATCTTTGCATTTTCTGCCAGGTCAGCAGCTGAAGGCCTTGCACATTTGTACAAAATCAAACAAAAATATAGAAAATGACAGCAAAGAGAAAATGAATGCATCTTAAATGTATTTTAAAACATGATACAGTCCAAAAGGGAAAAAAGAAAATGTGTGTATGAAAAGGGGAAGGCTATGAGGAATAAGAAAAGAAAATTTGCTGGAAGTAAGAAAGTATGGGGGGGGGGGGGGGGGGGGGGGAAAAAAAGATCCACCAAAGCTATACATCTCATATTTTAATTGTACATTTTTGC
>JANHGN010017649.1:0-20522 GCA_024605025.1 Megaceryle maxima | reverse complement strand
TTGGACAGAATCACTTGTCATTCAGATGAATTCCTTTCTCTCTTGAAAACTCAGACTTCTCGAAATTTCCTGGGTTTAAAACATGTTATCGTTATAAAAACTTGGTTCGAATTCTCACCTAAAACAAGAGAGTTACTTCCTTGCCAGCTGTGTATTTGTCTTCAAGCTAGGTAGCACTGTCCTCTCCAGATGGGAGAAACTTCAGTATCTGTAGAGGGCGTGTTTCTGAATTCCCCATATGTTTGCCTGCTGTTCATATAAGATGGAGAATGTTCAACTCTGTTTCAGTTCTGAACCACTCAACAGAGACGGTGTTTCATTATCAAAGATTTTATTCAGGCAACACCGTTTGGGACCAGCTAGGATTCTTGCTACAGCACTGCTGTGTTTCTAGCTGTCCCATGTTGATGTCCTCTCCTAAAGCTTCATTTCACCCATGTGCTGTGTGAATTGTACTCTGTACGCATATGGAAGTATCTTAGATGCACTTCAGGTAAATGTTCAACCTGATAGCTGCTGAGGCTATCTTTCAGGCACTTGGTGGACTCCAGGATCTATATGGTATGTTCCCACCCTAGAAGAGAAGCCTCTGCTTTCCCAGTATCTCCCAATACTGCAAACAGCATGTTCCAGCCATGTGCCATTTAAAAAAAAAATCTAGAACTGAAGATCTTCCTTCTTTTCTCCTCCCTGCCTTTGCTGTGATATGGAAAGCTCTGAGCCACAACAGGGATTCAAATGACCATTGGTTATTGCCCACTTGCATCGCTGCTGAAAAAACCCCCCTCTTTTCTGTGCTTGGTGATAAAGCCATGGGGAATCCCAGAATCACCCTCTTCTGTTTCGCTTTCTCTGCTGGAACTGAGGAAGATGTCTGTATGCAGCAGCATAAGGTTCTTGATCTGCTTGCTTCCCAGAGCAGGCTGACAAGCTGTGATAGACAAGTGCTATTAAGGAGGCAGTGGGTCCTGATGGAGATGGAAGATGCACCAGCATCTCGCCCACTAGCAGGGTCAGAGTGCTTTATTACTGGAAGGACAGGTACTTCAAAAGGCACCTTCTGATTTTCACCCCTGATAAAACCTCATCCAAGGAGGAGTCGCGTACCCTGTCAGCCCATGAAGTAACAGAACCAGCTGAAGGAACTTCCAGCCTGAGCATCCCTTATTCATGGTAGCTGGAATACAGTGTTTCTCCACTGAAGTGCTTTGCATAGCCACACTAGATGAAGCCTTAACATGTAAGCACTTTGTTTTATTTAATTTGAAGGGTTATTTATAGCAAATGCTTCTACTTAGGAGAAATATTTTTACATACTGATCTACATGCATTTTACAGCATGTTTTAATGTTTTCTATTTGTTGTCTGTTTTGAGTAAGGACTTGAAAGTATTTCCTTCCATCATGTCAGCTCCACAGCTGGCCTCCTAGAGAGGTGGGTGGTAAGGAATGTGGGCTGTATCTGTCCGGAGGGGCTATGGGGCAGGTAGCAAAGCAGTGAGATACTGTCAATCTGCCCGAGAGAGCTTGGTTTTGTTCTTGTGTCAGCCTTTCATAGCTCAGGCATGACCACTGACTTTTGCAAAGAGCATTCCTCAGCCTGCCAACTTCTCAGAGACAAGGGGAGGAGATAAGCTTATGAGGTGTTAAGAAGATGGAGAGCTGTATGCTTTGAGTAGGTTGGTGGAGAGAAGAGCTATGTTTTTCATGACTTTGGAAGGAGGTGGGGAAAGGAAGTGGGGGGATCAGGGTGGTTTTGGCTCTTTTTGTACAAAGAGGAAACTTGCTTTTGTCCTCTTGAGGTGCAGAGGAAGGAAGGAAATTAGTGTTTTGTTTTTTTGGGTTGTTGGTTTGGTTTTTTTTTTTGGTGATGTATGGAGAGAAAAATTCAAACCAGTGCTCACAGGACTGAATGAGCTTTCACTGAAGTAGTGCCTTTCTGGCCCTACAGACCCATGTGCTCCTTGTGTGGCTGTGCTCTTGCTAACACACATTTGCCTGCCATCCCAGGAGTCAGGATTGCTTGGAGGCAGTGGCAGTGCTGAGATGGATATAGGTAGACTGAAAAATATCCTTTTACAGTGCAAATACTCATTGAAGGGTTCACCAAACCCCCCTCAAAGAGATGGTACAAGATGCATCAGGTCATAGGGATTCTCACAGGTCATGGGAAACTGCATCCTGGCAGGCCACATGGTCAGCAAGCTGAGTGCACAGTCCCTCCCAGCACTGCGTGTGTGCAGCTGGGTGTGGGCACTTCATGATAAAACCCCTGCAATGCCTGATATAAACATAAGTTCTTCAGCTTTGCAGAAGCAAAGGTTCCACAAAGGGGGACAGAGTGCCAGCTACCCACTCTGGAAGAGTGGAGAGTTGACAATGACTGATAGTTTTTCTCTTAATGTAGTTGTAAAAACTATGTAGAGACAGTCTGTGGGAATGTGAATCCTGTCTTTTGTTCCCTGCAATAGAGGAGTCCGCACTGGGAAGAGAGCTGACTATTTTCAGTGTTGCTGAAGATTATATTGGGATACAGGCTGTGGAAAATGGCTTTGAAGACCTTGACTATAAACAGACCCACCTTGGATCTGCTGAAGCTAATCTGTACCAGATGCCTCCTGAATATACAGGGTGCCCAGAATGCCAGTACTGAATGGTAGGTGCTAATTCTGAGACAGGCGTCTTGCAAGTGGCTTCCTGTGACTAAGAATTCTTGATCATCTACTGCCCATCCCAGACACAGACCATAACATGGTGCCACAGGGAATGTTAGTCTCCAAGATGCAAAATCTTACAAATTCTGAAGTATTAGTTATTATGAAAATAAATTCAGTCATTGGAAATTAAAAAAAAAAAAAAAAGTAGTCTTATTTCCTGTAAGTCTAGAGGTTTCTGCAAGGTGTTGAAATGTGATCTGTCCCAGGCAGGCTCAGGAGATGCCTGAGATGCTGTCATGGTTTCTTGAGCTGTGCACAAGGGACAGGTGCAGTGGGAGGTGGAGTGTTTGCATTGTAGGCCATGCAAAGGTTACCAATGTGTGTGAGTCTTACTTTGATCAGTGTTGTGGTTAGGTATTGTGGTTAGAGCACACAATGCTAAACGTTGTGAACAGTGCACAACAGACAGGGCTGTGGTATGCAGATTAAAACAAACAAACAAAACCAACCAAACAAAAAAACCACAGTGGGATGGATTTTGCACTAAAGTATACTTCTCTGAATGTGAAGAAAAGACAAAGCTGATCTGTTAGGGAAGCCCTTGCTTTGACCTGCATACCAGAGGCTAGCCAGCTGGCCTAGAACTGCATTGTAAAAATGGAAATAAAACAGGGTTCTCATAAATCCCCAGGAGCTGCCAATTTTCTTCTTACTAGCATTTCTTTGTGGAGGAATCCTTCCTAGTTGCAGTTATCTTTAGAAGTGGAAAAATGCAAGTTTTTACGGATTATTTCCTCTTAGAAGATGTTCTGTGTGAGTAAATTATCCCTAAAAATCCACCTGCAGTTTCTCCCATGGGCAGTGAGTGTCAGACTTTTCCCCTCTTGATGTCCTCTGCCGTTACTCCTCAGCTCTGAACAGCCGTTTCAAGCTTCAGCCATCCACTTTACGAAGTATTGGTGAATCTCTGAGTCATCCAAGGCTGATGCTTTTTACATGAAGGACTCAGACCTCACTATGGAAATTTGGAGACTTTGTTCTTCTACATAGAACCTCACCTTGTAAATTTCCACACGGAAATACTTATGTTTGTATCTCGAAGTTAAAAGAGGAGCCTACTTACTAGTAAGTGAAGCTCTTCAAGCTGAACTATTCACATAAGCATTCCCCTCCTGCCCTCCTTCCTTCTGATATTACCTGTCACTTAGGGCTCTGTGGCTGAGAGGCAACTGAAATAGGATGGCCCACTGTATGTGCTCTGAGCTGGAGGGGAGGCAGGCTGACTGCACCCCGCTAGAGTCAAAGGGAAAAGATTTCTCCAGTGTCTGCTCTCACACACTGTGGGATCCCACATTGGGAGGAACTCTGGTTACTGGTAAACACTGTTGTTATCTTTACATCAAGACTGAGTTTAAATTGTCCTCCCAACCTAACTTCTTTCTGAAGGTAAGATTTTTTTTTTTTTTTTGCTCTGTTATATTCCCGCTAGTATTCTGTACCTACACTCATTTTGATCAAATAAAATGTAGCAATTCATAATGCCTCCAAGACTGATCTTTACATATTACTTAGTGCATTAATAATTTTCTTTAGAATTCTGATGGTTTTCCTGGATTTGCTGTTTACAGTTTTGTTGGTTGAAGATGTGATTATACTGCAGACTGCCATTTGCTCATCAGAATGCATTTATATGAATGGTAGCAGATTAGCATAAACTAATTCTACAAAAGTTCAGATTTATAAACTCATTCTCCTATTTTGGTGTAAAAAGAGGTTTCGATTCTAGAGTGTTTACAAGTCATTTTGGACAGAACCCTGTCCAAAACCTTCTCTTAACCTTACAAATAATCCTGTATCTCTTCTTGTAAGAAATGACAGAATTATTTTTAAAAAGAATAATTAATTATAGGTTAAAATAATAGCTAATGACCTTACAGGAAAATTAGAAATATGTCTTATGAGGGAGGCCCGGTTGGGTATATTTGAAAAAGACAAAGTTCTGGGAATGTTTAAAAGTGAGCTGTTACTATTACATCAATTGCAATAAGAAACGCACATTTATTAAGTGACAATAACATTTCCATCAGAAAATGTTGCAACAACTAGTAGAAGTAATTGCTAGAACTCTGGTGCCATAAAAACACATCTAGTTGGGCACAAGCTTCTGCTCAGAGCAAAAGCCCATCCATTTAAGTGTTCACAGAAGTACGGGAATGATAACTATAGTAAATAAATTAAAATAGCAGAGAAAAGTCTTCATTTTATGCCTCTGACCATACTTGTGTATGATCAGTATCACATTTCTGTTGATTGTCAGACTTCCTTTCTCTGCCGCAGTGTTGTCAGCCACATGATCTATGAGTCATATCTAGTCCTTTGTATACAGAGCTCCCTGACTATTCAGTCTACAGAGTATAAATTATCAAGTAAATTAAATAATTTCTTTAGTCTGTTTTCTGGGGGGAGGGGGTGGGAGGAAGGAACCCAGGTTTTCTAAATTTGAAACTAATTCAGTCATTGCTGTGCTGCACTCATCATGGCTTATTGTCCTGAAAACAATTGCTCTGAGAGGTGTAAAATGACCTGTTCTCCCGTATTCTTTTTGCTCGCTATTTTATGGTTGGAAGGTGGGAAAGAGCGGTGGGTATGAAACCCAAGACCAACATTGCTGTTTGCTAAAAGAAAGTACATGCAGTAGGAGGGCAAGTCTAGAAGAGACACAAAACCAAGTTGAAGGCAGGGAAAGGAGTATGGGAAAGAAAAGAAAGGAAGAAGAGAAAAGCAAGGATATAATACTAAATCCATTAATGATGCTGAATTATTACAATGAAGCATTAAAAAGACTTTCAAAACCAGTTACGTCTATTTTGAGATGGCCTAGTTAAGTGTTTAATGATGCAGATAGCCCCCCCTCGGGGATTTACAGAAGTCTCTAATTGTCCAATTCCTCCAGGAAAACTACTGGGTATTTTCTGTTAATCCACCTAAACAGACATCGCAGGGATGTGTTCCACTGACAGCACTGGATGGCTCCGCTGTAAAAGCTCAAAGTGTGTAGTCCAAAACAGTGAAACTATAATTACAAAGAAGGCTTCTCTCAAAATGAGCATAGGGCTCCTGCACAAGCTCGATGGAATCGCTTTCCTGCACTCTACTGCAGACTACAAGTTCCTACTTTCCAACAGAACTCTTAAGTGGCTGTTTGCTGAGGCAGCAAAGAGAAAAGAAAGAGGCAGCCAGGAAACGTACACAGAGAGGGGAAAATGAGATTGTATATGAGATAAACTGGAGCGTATTTGTGGTTATTCTTTTGTCAAACAGGAGTCACAGTCCTTTCTATATCCTCAAGTAGGAAACAGGAGGAAAAGAAGAAACACTTGTAAAAAGGATACTCTTTTTTAGAGGAGATAGTAGTTTACTATCTCAACACCATTTTACTATTTTATTTGGTTAATTCAAATAACTGCAGTTGATGGCATTTCTTTAATTATATAACTATTTGTAGGTGTATATTTTATATTTTTGTTTTGTTTTGTTTCCTGTGGGAACAGACTTAAGGCAATTGGTTTAAGTGTCAGTCAAACTTTTCATCTCTCCCCAAAGGAAGACTTTGGAACTTGCTCGGCTGAATAGGAAAGGGAATACAAGTTTCAAATATCATTTAATTCTTAAAAGTTTCCTGAAAATCAATGTATGAAAGACAAATTAATGCCAGTGCTGTGGAAAGAACTTGATTATGACGTACTACCATGCTAAATAAGTCATAATGAGGTGGCTTGAGCTTATCTAAGTCCACCACTAGCAGAAGCAAAGCTCCTGCTCTCCTTTCCTTTTCTGTCTTTAAGCTGCATATTGACTCCACTCACTTTTTGCCAGCTCTTGCACCTATGGGATGCCTCCATGACCATTATCTGGTTGAGCCTGAACTTCAGTGGCAGCTTAGACCAGTCTACAGCCTTACTCTCTGCCTCTTTATATATACTTAAATTTATTTATAAAGAGGAAATGTTTTTTCTCTTTCACTTCCCTTTCACTGGTCAATGTGCTCCTGTCCCTTCCTTGTACCAGTCCTGGATGCTTTGTCATGTCCTTTGCTGAGTCATTTCAGCATGATAAAGTGGAAGAAAAGTTAAAACCCCCAGTTTCCTATTTCTGTTGATACTTTTGTAACAATACAACTCAGCAAAACATCCAATGAACTGTGGAGAGGCTGCAAGAGAAAGAGTTGGAGGGTCTGAGGAAAGGGCAGGACAACTTGTACCCTTCGCTGCTAGTTTAGGAGCAGTGAGCTTGGTGATAGTGAACTGCTAGCTCTGCTCAGCCACTCACCCATCTCTTCGTCACTTCACATTTGGTCATTTGGTGGCAGCCAGCTGCCCCCTGGTCAGTGGGTGTGCAGCTCCCAGTTAGCCACAGCATGTGATTCCCTTATCATGTAGTGAATGTCAAGTGGACCATGGGGGAAAGACAGGTGGTTGTGATGGGGAAAGGAAGTCCATCTCCATTTCACTCACGGCTCACACAAATGCTTGTTTTAACATTACTTGTGCTGAACACAAAGACTGAGGCCTGGATCAGCAGTAAGGAATTTAGCAACAGAGACACCTAGAAATGGGAAAGCAGATGTGCTGTGAAGAGTGCAGATGGGTATGACCCATGTTCATATGTTTATTTCTCTGAATAGCTAAGCTCCTTTCCTGTACATATTGTGTAAAAAAAAAAAGAAAAAAAGTGTTTTTAAAGAGGAAGTTTACTGTAGGAAAAGCACTGGTTTGGTGAACTGGCTTAGGATAAAGCTCTATGAACCAAGTTAATCAAGAATCAGTAATAGGAATGCCTGACCTCTGAAGTATACAGAAATTTTCTTATAAGTGTGGAACGATTAAATGATGCTGTTCTGCATCAAGCAGTGATGAACACAAGGCTCTTCATTGGGGAAGAAAAACATCAAACAAAATATAACTCCACTGTTTGAGCAGCGTATTCTACTGATACGTGATGTAAGACTGAGGAAAATTATTTCCTGGATCCAGTGGGGGAGCATTTGATGTGCTCCAAGACTGATAATACTGGAAAAATTGGGGTTTTTTTTCCTCCTGTAACTGTACTTTCCTGGCCCTTTCTTTAGGTTGGCTCATGTTCTGTGTCAGCTACCCAGACTTAAAGACATTTTTTTTCATTCCTTCACTCAAATTAGAGCAAGAAGAAATGTTAAATAGGCTTAAAATGCCTGATGACCTTATACCATGATTGCGTTTATTTTTTTTTTTTCCAGTTTAAATTGTAAGATTTTGAGCCAGTCTACCTTCAGCTTTGGAAGTAGTCATTGATCAGGAAAGCACGGCCAGTCTGAAAACTTCTGGATTTTGATTGCATTTTTAAGGACAATTCTCATTTTATTCTCCTGGAATAAATTAAAATATCCATATATTCTGATTTCTGTCCAAAGCAATGAAGCTGTATGGTAAGCAATCAAAGTTAGAAGTTGAAAACCCATAAAAATCTATATGATTAAGCCATTTCAGATTATTAAATGATAAACAACTGTGTTTCTAATGCTTCAAAACAGAAAAATAAGCCACCCCAATCAAGAGATATGGTTTTTACATGCAGTAGATAAATATAAATACAAAATGTATTCTGATCTCCAGAGCTTGCCATGAAAAAAACTTTCTTGCCTCCTCTTGCCTGTTTAACTCATCTACTGCAGAGAAGTAGCATATATTATGCTTTGTTGCAAGGCTATACAATAATTAACTAGGCATTTCAGTCTTTCAAAAGGGATACTTGAGAGACACTTTAAAGGTTTTTGGACCTGCTTAAGTAGATCACATTGTTGTAATAAAAACCTCTCTTTACTTTTTTGATTCCTTAGGCAATGATTCTGATGTGTATTCTTGCTCTCTCTTCCTACCACTTCCATGAAACATAATGTTTCTAGTTTACCCAAAACCTTTTCCAAGGAAATCATGTACTTTCACAAAATGAATAGTTGGTACTGGTAAGACTCTAGAATGATGGGTCACTGTCCAAGCATTGGTACAGGAGAGGTAACTTCTGAAAAAACAGAAGAGAAAAAGGAGAAAAATACTCGGTCAAGAAAACAGGTATATTGTAGAAAACTCTTAGCATTATGTGCTCTTGCTACTGTGAACTGGCATTTATGAGGTACTGTAGTATTCAGCAAGTCTACAATTTATTATTTATTTATTTTTCAAAATTCGTTGTGAAAGATGTGGAAAATAGGTCTGGAAAATGTGTCCACAGCTGTGCTTAGCTTGCTTTCCACCTGTAAGACACTCAGAAGATCTTTCAGTTCAATGCCTGTCACTTCATCCCCTTTTACAGTTGGAATTTAAAAACAATTGGTTTGGCACATAGGATGAGTACAGTACAGATACCTTACATCCAAAATGCTACAGTTCCCTAGTTTGTATTTATTTAATCACCAAATACTTTGTCTGATAATGCTTCCAGCATAGCTAAGCAGATTCTGTCATGAAGCATGGTAACAGATGTTCTATATATGTAAGGTGATGTGTCATCTCAGCAAATTAGCTTCCCTGTTGTTTTAAGACTTGCCCTTATGACACCTCCACACTGCAGACAGGGTAGGAGATAGCAACTTTCAGTGGCAACAGCTCTTTCATTAGCATTTTCCTAACAGGTTTTGTTTTGTTTTTTTTTTTTCAAACTAAGTAATATTACTGCAACATATTAACCTATTGTACAAGATCAACCTAAGTCACAAAGAAGAAACCAAAGGAGGCCACACTCTTAGCAGCTGATCCTAAAATCTTTATGAGGAGACAATATTTGTCCTACCCACTGCATTTAGGATTTCATCTATTCAGTGTCTCAAACCAGTTTTCATTAATGTTGTGAATAAATGGTAACAAATGCTTTCAAGAATAATGTTTAATTGTGTGAAATACTAGCTGCATAAAGTCTTTTTTGTAGGGTAGTTTTCAAATTGTTTTAAAAACAACTTCAAAGAGGTGTTGATAGCGTGTTCATACTGTTTGCAAAAGGACATCAATAATACTCTAAATTCCAAAGCAATACTGGTACTGATTAGGGACTAGAACAGGCTGTCATGTGGAAAGTACCACGTGTGGCACTGGATGATCCTGTTAGAATCAAAGTAGACTCAAAGACTCACTATTGAAAGTAAAAGTGTTTTTGTTCTCCGAGTATGACTTTTAGAATTATTTTTACAGACACTCATCGAATTCCTTTATGTATCTTTCTCAATTAATATGACTAAAGTTCACTTTCCAGCCATAACATCTTAAAACCCAAGAGTGAGACAGCAGCTTCAACAAGGTGCTGGTATTGTTTACAAATGTTTTGCTTCTGAAGAGCGTTTCTGAAATTAGCCTGAGTGCTACCTGTAAAGATAAGCCAACAATGACATTTTTACATAAACTATTTGCAAATGTCTAAAATATTTCATAATCTCAGGAGAGAACAGTGCCCCTTGACATCATACAGTCATTAATATTGTCAAAGCACTGAAGAGAGATCTCAAGCGATATGCTAATAAAACCTGATGAAGACTAAAAATGCCTACCAGTGAACCACAAAATTTCTGTCAGCAGCTTTCTGCTGGCATATATTGATGCTGTATTCATGAAGAAAGAAAAATTATTAGCTGTTTATAAAGACCATTTCAAAGAACAAAAAATGCTGTGATACCTAAGTTATGAGACAGCAGGCGAACTGTTGACAACAGGCACTGCAGGAGGAGGAGGAGGAGATGGGAAGGAGTAATGCACCAGCATCTATTACACGTGGGGAAAAAAAAGATGACAATGTGTTTGCGTGAGAGATAGTATCAGAAACTGGTTTTACATCCTGCTGCCTGCTTGCCAAAGGACTAGTCCTTTACACCTTGCAAAGGGAGACACCCCTCTATATTTTTCCCATGTGCATTAACATTTCCAAAATGATTCTTGCGTATCAGTAAAATGGATCGTAGACTCGCCAAGAGTATCTACCAGGCTAGTCTGTCTAATTTGGTTACCAAAGTAATTAATTGTCTCTAAGGAAGAGGGAGTATCCAGTACTGGTTAGTCTGTTCCGTGGTTCCTTTGTTATCAGGCACTGTTTATAGAGAGCTTATCGTATATAAATTTAAGGGATAAATATTGTGTTCCAAAATTAGAAATGGAATTATGAAAACAAAAAGCATATTACCTATGCATGACATCTTAGCTGCATCCTCACACTGTTTTTTTTTCTCTCCTAGGACAAGATTCAGCCACAAAATGCAGGCTGATTGTTAATATATCTTAACTTTCTCCAGAAATGTATTCATTTTGCTTTTCTTTTTTGAACCAAAGGGTTTATTCCTATTGCATGTCCCAAACTAGTCCATTCTCTGCAGGTTACACAGCTGTACTAGTTAAGTTGCAAAGCTCTGTAGAAGATGCATCAAAGTGAACCCCTTGTTAGTGCTGTGCACGCCCGTTTATCTCTAGCAGTTCACTGAATCATAAAATATGTTGGAAAAGGACTTTAAGATCATAGATTCCAACTGTAAACCTAACACTTTCAAATCACCACCAGATCATGTCTCTGTCACATCTACCTTTTAAATATCACCACTTCCCTGGGCAGCCTGTTCCGGTGCTTTACAACACCTTCAGTAGAGTTTTTCCTGATGTCCAAACTCCCCTGATGTAGCTTGAGGCCATTTCCTCTTGTCCTATCACTTGCTACTTGGGAGATGAGACCGACCCCACCTTGCTACAACCTCCTTTCAGCGAGTTGTATAGAGTACAAAGGTCTCCACTCAGCCTCCTTTTCTGCAGGCTAAACAACTCCAGTTCCTTCAGCTGTTCCTCCTCAGACTTGTTCTCCAGACCCCTCACCAGTTTTGTTGCTCTTTGGATGCATATGGAAAACATACTGGGCAGAAACAACAGCAAGCAGCTTTTGAGTGTGGTTCTGTCTTAGGTGTAGGAAGCCTCCTTCTCAGGGTTTTCTTCAGATGACCCTGCCACCAGTGCCATTTCACCACAGAGGCAGTACTGCACAAGAAGAGCTTGGTGCAGGGCTGTGTTTCTAGAAAAGCTTTTCGTTCATGGCTCATGCCTTTCTGGGATGAACCTCACAAAGTCAGGACAGAGTAGGGGTCTGTATGACCACGTTGGTGTTGGTGGACAAGTCGTTTCTTCCAGCAAGGTGATGAAGCGTGTGGATGCCCACCAATAGAGGCGTGAAACGTTTGCATGGATGAGCTACAGCAGGGACAGCTGTCTGCTGGCCCAGTCTCACCAGTGCCATCGAGAACTGTCGGATAGTTGGGGCAGGAACAACCTCTGGTTACGGCGAGTGGCCAGGGAGCTGCGGAGGGGCAGCAGGGGGCCCAGCTGAATGATAGATCACAGGGGCCGCTGACCAGCCCTCAGGCCTGACTAAAATAGAAGCCCGGACATAGCCATCAGCCGCAGGGAAGGACAGGTGGGACGGCAGGGCTGCCTCGGGAGAACGGGGCCTTGCGGCGAGCCGGAGGCGTAGGACACAGCCGGACCGGGAGGTCACCTCAAGACCCACACTGGGCAACAACCGGCCTCCCACCAGCGGCCGGTGCAGCCCTGCTCTGCCCTCGCCTCGCCTGGCGCACAGCCCTACCGGGCGCTCCCGCGCTGCTCAGCCGGCCCGCCCCGCCCCCTCCCGCCGGGGCGGCTCGCAAGGCCTGCTGGGGCTTGTAGTCCTTCCCGCCGCCCTCCCTCCTCCGGGGCCGGTTCGCGGAAGAGGGGGAGCGAAACTACACTTCCCAGCGGGGCGAGAGGCGTGCCCCCGAGCGTCCGTGCCGGAGCCCGCACGGGGCGGGGGGCCGGTCCCGCTAGGTCGGGCGGTGCGGGCGGGGCTTCTCCTTCCCTACCGCTCTTGGGCACGACTCGTGCGCCGGCGGCCCGCGGCAGAAGCACGGGAGGACGGGGCCGCCGCCGCCTGGGGCTAAAGGCAGACATCGCTCGCGGCTCGGCCGGCGCGTGCCTTTGTGTGTGTGTGTGCGCGCGCGCGTGTGCCGGGGCGGCGCGCGGTTGGTTGCGTGGGCCGGGGGAGGCGAGGGCTAAGTGAGAGCCCCGCGCGGGCGGGGAGGCGGCGGGAGTCGGGCTCCAGCGTGATCACCCGCTGCCTGGCGCTCGGTCCCCTGCGCCGCCAGCTCCACCTGCGGAGGCGGCGATGGGCAAGAGTTAGCACTGCCGCCACGCTCCAGCAGCGGCCGGAGCGAGGGCTGGGCCGGGCCGGGCCGGCAGCTCGGCGTCCCCGCCGGGGCTAGTGCCGGAGACCCGCCTGCGCTCTCGCCGGGAAGCGACTGACTGAGCAAGCGAGCGACCGCGGCGGGGGGTGCGCGCCTGTGTGGTCCCGTCCCTCGCCGCCACCCTCCCTGCTCCTCCCGCGAGCGGCCGCCGCTGCGGTGGTTACCGCCTCCCCCTGAAGATGAAGAGGTGGCAGCTGCTGCTTCTGGGTCTGGCTGCTGGGGAGAAACCTGGATAGAGGCTCCAAAAACCCACAGAGGGCAGAGAAAGTCGCCACTCTTCGGCTGGCGGAGGGGCAGCTGGGCGTTCTTCTCACCTTGCTCCGGGCAAAAGCGCAGCCAAAGTAGGGACGGCGGCGGGAAGCCGCTCCTCTGCGCCGAGGGGAGGGGGCAGCATGCGAGGGGGAGCCCGGCACCGTCGTGGGCCGTGGGCGAGAGCCTGCGCCGCGGCGGCGAGCGACCGCCTGCGGCGGTCTTGAGGCGGGCGGCGAGAATGGTGAAGGGAGGGAGAGGTCCCGGCAGAGATCTCCCACCGGCGGCGAAGCCTCCTCTCCTCTTCTCCCCTCTCCTTCCCTCCCCTTTCTTCTCCTTCCCCAACCTCCTTTCCGCACGGCGGCCCGCCCCGCGGGGCTGAGTCGTTGGGGAGCATGAGGCGGCGGTGGGGACCTGTTGTGTAGGGGGAGGCGGAGGGTTACGCGCGGCGGCGCCGCCTGGGGCGCGGAGCGTGAGGCGAAGGAGTGGTGTGGTGGTGGGGTGCAGGGAGGATGAGGACCTGCTCCCGAGGCGTTGCTGTCTGTCGGGGATCGGCTCTGCCCCGGGCTGCCTCGGTCTCGGGAGAATTCACTTCGGCGGAGTCGTGACAGGGGAGAGCGGCCCGCGGGGAGCCCTGCGCCCCCCGATCAGCGCGGAGCGTCGGCCGCTTTTCGCCGAATTGCGGCTTCAGGAAGAACAGATCTTGAAGTGTTTCTCTAAAGCTGGAGTTGCAGCCTGGGTTTTTTTTCTTGCCTTTTTATTTTTTTCTTAATGATTTGTTACTCGTGTCTCTTGAGGGAACGTTTTAGGAACGGTCATTTTTAGCAGTGCAAAGGAGGATTATAACAGATATCTATGAATGATAGACTCGATTGCTAAACCTTGCCTTGACCAACCTTCTGACCCTCGGAGAGATCTCTCAGGGTATGTGTGGGAAGGAGAAAAAACGCTCTCCCATTTGAAAATAAACTTGGAAAAACAAAAAAAAAAGGACTTTTTTGGACAGCCTAACTGCTTCTTTCGCCTTTTTTTTTTTTTTTTTTTTTTTTTTACGCTTTTTTATCGCTTTGTTATAAGTTGCTTTTAAAAAGGATTGTCCTACCTGGTTGTTTTGTAACTGGTGGAGGAAGGAAGGATCCCTCTCAAGAGTTCTGACAGCTTTGGTTTCTGAAGAGTTAACTGGTGTTTGCATGATATACCAATTGCTAGTCTGGTAGCAGACTTCATCTTTTTATTTGCCTTTTTATTAACTGGGGCTGGTGGAGAGGGTTATCTCGGTCAGAAGAATATTTGCACATATATATTGTATATATTTTTGGTGGGGATCTCCCCACATTTTACTCTCTCTTGATGACTCCTGGAGGTGGTAGTGGGCCCATGAAAGACTGTGAATACAGTCAGATCAGCACGCACAGCTCTTCGTCTCCCATGGAGTCTCCCCATAAGAAAAAGAAATCAGCTCCTAAGAGAAAATGGGAGGTTTTTCCTGGAAGAAACAAATTCTTCTGCAATGGGAGGATCATGATGGCTCGACAGACTGGAGTCTTCTACCTGACTCTTGTTCTCATCTTGGTCACCAGTGGACTCTTCTTTGCATTTGAGTAAGTAACATTAACATCTCCATATCTTCCTTCTTTTTCTTTAGCTACTTATTTTCTGGTTGAAAGCCAATGTCAAGTTGTCACAGAGAATGCTGACTAAATTCAACTAATGTTGGTTTATATAATTGAAAGTATGATCTGATGAAGATGCTGGGGGATGCACAGTCCTGTACTGGTTATTGTACTCTGTGGAAAATTGATGTTTGAGGATTAAGGTTGTAGTGCTTTTATACCACAGGTTTCCAGCTCTTGCTGATGTTGCAGGAGGAGTGTAAAACAGCAGGTTTGGGATGGTCAGGAAATGATGTAGCTTCTTGTTTTGTCTGCTACTCCGAGGAGAATCAAACTGGCAGGTGCAAAAATGCTGATCCTTGGTCACAGATCTGAATGCAGGAAAAGCAATATCTTTCATTATTTTATGAATTAGACCTGTTGTTTCTTTTTTTTTTTTTTTTTTGTCTTGAAGTAATTTAATAGTCTGGACATGAGAATTCGAATTTAGTTTAAAAAAAAAAAAAGCGCTGTACCATTTTGCGTGTACCTAGCTTTCCACCACTAGGTAACAGCATTACTTTCTGTTTGTCATGATAACTTGTATGTGAGTTTGGTCTTAGTTTAAGCTATGTTTGTTTTGGAGGTTTGGATTTTTTTAAAGCAGGTTTTGTTTCTTCTGTTGCTCTGAATCTTCAGGAATCCTTTTCATCTATATAAAGTGAACACACAGCGACATCAAATCAATTACACCGATTTTTGCACTTAGGTTGGAGTGGTTAAATTAACTATGCGTGACAATAAAGAGTTAGGCACTCGATGTGAACAATGCAGTTTGACTTTTATTTACTTAAAGCACCAAGTACAGAGGCGCTCGCAATTGCTAAAACACTCACTATAGTAACAATTGAATTATTTTTGAAGAGTTAATGCTACTTTAACCATTTTAAACTTTTGTAGCTTGATTTATGGCAGGAACAAATTCTTCAAGTTGCATATACAGCTCTTTATATTTTCTTTAATAGGAATACTATTTATAAGTAAGTTTCATTGCTGCCCTCAGAAATTCTGTTTGCTTTGTTAAGTGATATAGTCAAATAACAAAGGTCATTTGTTATTTGGTCTCTTCAAGTAAGATGATAGTGATACTAACAAACTCTGAATTGTACCAGTTAAATGTAGACCATCTTAATATACTGGTAGTAGTAAAGAAGGTAAAAATGCTCAGCAGATAACCAGTGACTAAATATATAGGCGAGCTCAGCAGATGAATTGTGGGCTGCAGATTACTTTAGAGGTATTTATTAACTGTAAATCTTCTGGAGACGTTATGAAGCTGCTCGAACATCCTTTGAGTAGTTGCAATAACACAGTGATGACATCTGTGTACTGAAGTGTGTTTACTGTTTTTTAAGAGATATTAAAATTGTGTAATCTGTTAGCATTGCATCAGGACTGGGTACTACTCTATTGTTTGTCGTGATTAGGCCTAGTTTTGGAGAGACTTTATGTGTGGTCTCATCACCTTCAGCAGAGCCTCTGAAGACAAGTGCTGGACTTCCTGCAAATACCAGAATGTAAATGTAGGATCAAAACTGTAATATTTTATAATCTTGATTGTAAAATTTATTAAGCCACCATTTACAGTTTATTTATACTTGTTACACTTTGATCCTTCAGAGATAAATATTCAGCTGCATGATTCTGAACTGCTAAAGCAGGATGAGCTGCTAGCTGTTCATCACCTTCTGATGTCATTACTACTGTGAGTTATGTGCTCTAATGGAGTCAAACTTCTGTCACATCTTTGAGCTTATTTGCAAGGTAACCCTATATGATGGACAACATTTTTAGTCAAGCTACAGCATTCTGATATATATTTGGTGCTTATTCTAGCTGACAGTCTTGAAGCAAGGAAAAATTTTGGGCTTTATATAGCTATATAAATTCTGTGTGTGTATTGGTCTTGAGTCATTCTTGTATCACTTGCACTCTCCTTTTAAGGAAAATCAAAGTAGAGGGTGACAATCATATTTCAATTTTATAAGGTAGATCTAGTTTTTAAAAAGCACTTGCACTGGAAAATTATTACTCATCCCCTGAAGGCTAATTTAAAAACAAACCTAAAGACTATGAGAATGGTGTTCAGTGTGTTTGTGATGTTTGCTGTTAATGTTACAAAGAAAAGGAGTCTCTGATTAAAACTTGTTACATGGAAGCACTTTGTAGTTGCATCTCTTAGTCTGAAGTTACTATTTGTGCTTCAGTTGATAACATCTTGAGTTGTTAGTGTTACTTCCATTATTTGGCTGATTTGGTTATGATGCTTCTCATTACAGAAATGTGTTTCATTCCCTGTGTATGCATGGGGCAAAGTGATTTTTAAATGGGCACATGCTTTGTATGTCTGAACAGTAAGGTTAAACTGTCACTGGAGAGGAAGGTACCCTTTCTGTTCTTGGAATTGTTTGGTCTTTTTGTTACAACTGAAATAAGGGACTTTTTTTCCCATTCATTTTGGAAATGGGAAAACAGGTACTCGATCCAAGTAATTTCCTGGTTGCAGGCAGTGAAGAGGGGGAGTAGGAAAGAGGTGACTTTGACAGCTAATTCCTGGGAAAGCATTGTGCTAACATAAGAGCTTGTTCTTTATCCTTTTGGCTTTGTTCCTCCAACGTGATTTTTTCCCCACTTTGATTTTACTCTTGATTCATCCAGAGCCGTATCTCGCATGTTTTGGAATCTTCTCTGGAGCAGAAATAGATTTCTCTGAATCAACAAATCCTAGCTCTCCAAAAGCAAACATATGTCATACATCTTGACCTGTATAGCTTTTGACATTGAAACATGCCTTTGTAATCTTTGTTTCTTCATGTTTATCCTTCTGTGATTTTTTCCTGCCCACTTTTTCCTGCCCACTTTTTCCTGCTCTTACTTTTGGTTTGCTTTATTCCTTCCTCTCTGTTGACTTTTATCTTTGATATACTCCAAGTACATCACCACTTCTTCCTGTTATTTCAGTGTTCTTTCTCATTTTCAGAGAGGTAAGCCAGATTTTGCTTAAATGAAAAGCAACAACAAACCATGAGCTTTCAAGCAGGTGAAGTATTTCTAATTCCTGCCTCTCCCTCCTTCCAAAGGAAGACAATGCAAAGAACAAGCAGTTTTATTTCTGTAGTTTGTCTGTTAAATGTAACATGAATTATTGCAAGCGCTTTCAGGTCCCAAGAGGGATGCTGTGGATGCTCTGCTTGAGGTATTCTTAAAAATTATGCCTATTCTAAAATGCTTAAGATGAGGCACTGCAAATTAATTTGTCTCTAAAATTTGGGTATGATATTTTATCTTGGAAATATATTTCCTAACTCAGTCCTCGTGGTATTTAGCTGTTTGGGTTTTTTTCCTTGCAAATTTGGCTTTGCATTGCACTCTCTTTTTTTTTCCCTTTGCTTTGCCTCATTACACAGACATACATAATTTTAAAAAAACTATTCAGCACTCATGTAAAAGTAGCTGCATAAAAAGCTTGGAAAACAAATTCCTTTCCCCAGAGCAAAGAGAACATTCATAACTGAAGGGCAGATCTTACTGCTGTACTTAGACAGTTCAACCACTGTATTTACATATATGTAAAGCTCTTTATATGTGCAATAAAGAGAGGCAAAACTAAGGTACTTCATACTTGGTGCTTTTATTCAGCTGGGTATATATACTTAAAGAGTCCTTTATGCCTATGGTCACTTGGGGTACTGTTTTTGTAGGTTCCGAGAAAGCAAAATGGAGGTTGAATGACATACTTACAGGGGGATATGTGAAACAGACATCTTGTTGTTAAATGGCAAATCTTTTATGGATGCTCAAGCTTTGCGAGTTCCAGAGCAGCAGTAGGCGAGCTTGGCTGCTTTGCTGCCGTGAGTTAACACTGTCCCTGTGTGCCAGCTCCCTTCTTGGACATCACTGCCCAGGTAGCAGAAGGAAACACGTCTGTACCTGAGCTGCTTTACTTCAGTCAGGCAAATTAAAATTCCCATTAAAGGTGGATTTAAGTGAAGATGCCGACTTAGCTGAATTGACTCAGGCACAGTCATGTTTTCTGTCAACTCGGTTGCAGGGTGAGTGGCTTTGGAAGAAGGTTGGAGCAGATGGTAGGATGCTGGAAGGGCTAAACAGTGCAGCTTTTTTCTCTATAAATGTGAGTCAGAGCCCTATCACTTTTGATACCATTTGGTACTTGCAGTAATTCAACAAACTGGAGTTTTTTCTATTTTTTTAGTTGGTTAGCACTTGATTTTTGTGAGCATTTGTGTAGTTTTGCCGTCTTTCAAAAGCTGGTTGCTGGAATATTATTTGAGCCACGACTGTTTATGTGCATGTGTGTACAAATCACTGCTTTCTATCTGCTCTTGCAGTTGCTGGCAACCTGCTCCATGCCTCCCGCTTTGGAAACCAGTGTGACTGGAGGACATTCATGAGTCACACTTTCTGATGCAGTGTAGGTTGTTCAATATTGAACTTCTATAGCGCGCAATAGCAAAGTGGTGTAACTTGCTGCTTGCTGTGACAAACTTCTGTGTGTAAACATTGATGTCAGTAAGCTGAGCATTTTCTCTGTGGTATTAACAATCATCTTCATCTCATGACCAATGTTTTCTGCTCTTGCAAGAGGTGGATTTTTAGTGTTGGATTGTATTCCAAGTAAATGGAATGTTCTTCATCTAATAACCTTCTTTATCCCAATCAACTGCTATAAACTTGTAGGGCATTTCAGTCTGAAGATGACAAAATGGATTTTAAAGTGAAAATTGTGGCATATAAACTAAAACGATTGTTCAACAGAGAACTGTGTCCTTTTCTATGTGGAAGGCAGTAGCTGCCTAACAGTGCATAGTGGCATCAGCGAATGCAGTGATGAGTTTGGTCCCCTCGTTTTCCTTTGTTTTAAAAAAATGTATATTAAAACCAACCCAGAGCAATATTTCTGTTTCTCATTTTGCTGTATTACCCATTTCTGATAACTTATTGAAAAAGACATGACATACAGTAATTCTAATCTTTAGGGTTTACTTTTTGTATTGACTTTATATAGATAGTGCAAATTCCTGAGGGACGGTGTGCATTCCAACCAGATGCGTATTCTTTGCACTTAAATTACCCTGGAAATGTTAACTGTTCAAATCAAATATCTTTTGGTACAAAGTATATCTAATATATTTTTTATTTGATAAGAGACTTTCCTTTGTCACAAAAAGCTTTACTTAATTCATGCTTTATGAGTTTCCCAGTGATACGTGCAACTACGTCTGCTCAAGTTTCTCCCTGGCCAAAAAGGAATAGTTTCACGCTACCCTATCTTAAAGTTGCACTTCACTGAGTTAGGTACATCAGTTTAAACTTTTAAACCAGCTTTGAATGGATTATATAATATAAATTGAAATCCTTTTACCCAGAAATGTACTACTAATAGCATTTGATATTAGGTCATGGACCTCCTCTACTTTTCAAGGCTAGGTCTATTATCTGGAAATTAATAATGATTAAATGTTTCATTTTTCAGACTAAAATTCTGTGAGGATAACAGAAGGGTAACCTCTTGGTTTTGGAACTGATATGTTCTTCAGTTCCCCTGAAACTGCATTTTTATGGTTTATAACGCTAGCTCTCTTTCCAAAAGAAATGTTAAACATCTTTTAAGAAATGTTAAACATCTTTTAAGAAATGTTAAACAGCTTGCTTCCCCACCCCCAAAGGTGGT
>JANHGN010017648.1:16852-33005 GCA_024605025.1 Megaceryle maxima | reverse complement strand
TTTTCAGTCAATCTTTAAAAAAAAAAAAAAAAAAAAAAAAAAGATAAAGAAAAGATAAGTTTTCAAGCAGTCCTTTCTAAATTTTTCATGTTATGCGCATTTACTATGTGCCCTCTTCTGTTTTCATTTCTGTGGATAGCAGTCCTATAGACTTGCTAAGCAGATGGAACTCTTCCTTGTTGTTTATGATTCCTTGTGTTCTGAAAAACTGTCTCTAGTTCTGCAATATTTTTATGAGATTGGATAAGTAGGGCAATATGTCTCAAGATGAAGATGTATGTTTGATCAATATAAAGGCATTATTGTATGTTCTACATTTATCATCATCCTATTTTTATGCATTCTAATGCTGTAAAAGTGTTTTTACTGTAGTTGTATATTGAATAAGTCTTTCCTGAGCTGCCTATAGTACCAGTTTTGAATTTCTCCAGTTAATTAGGAATTTCATAAAACTGCTTGAGCAGTTTTACATTTCTGAAGAGTTTTATTCCTTTCTTCACAGCTTCCCTAGATCTCCTACCTGAAATCAGGTTATCTGGAAGAGTAGATGGCTTCCTAAGCAATGCTACTACATTTTCACAAGTGTGGACTGTCCCAATATGAAACATAAGTGTATAATTGGAGGTTAATGTCTTGAAACTGGAAAAGCATGATAGAGTACAGAACTTGGAAACAAAGTCACATTATAACAATGAATATAAAGAACATTATGATCAAAGTAAGACAGGACAAGGCACAAGCAGAGAGAAATCTAATGCACATCTGGATATTTTTCTATTAATTCTGTGTTTTTTGAAAGAAAGAGACTGTGAGAATAGTTGATCCACTATTCAGCTAAAAACAGATGGTACCCAAACATATAGTGATATATGTTTTGCTTTGATCTTTGATAAAAAGGTTATCTATGGTTAGATGACCAGTGTAGTTACATCTGTGATGAAAATGGGAAAGAAAGGAGATTACAGAGGTAATTTCAGATCATTTGGATCTCAAGTAGCTCCTTCAGTAACTTCAGAACTTATTAGCAATTACTTTTAAAAGTTTATGGAGGCTGAGTGAGGCCCAAATTTAGATAGCTTCACAAAATGAGGGGAAGAAAAGTAAAAGAACACAAGGAATTATAGATCAGTCAGACTACAATTTAGCATCTTAAATAATAATGTTAAACTCTTCAGGCAATTCTGTATATAAAACAGAAATGAATTTCACAAGGTTCCAGAAATAAAATATATTCTATAGGATATTCTGTCATTTTTTTTGAAGAGCAACAGTAGCACATAGCTGCAGTTATAAGACTTGAGAGAGCAAGTCCTGATGCCTGGACTCATTTAAAAGAATTCAGAAAAAATTTAGTGAAAATTATCAGTCCTCAGTGTTAAACAGTAAGAAAAAGTTGTGTATCCCTGATAGAGAAGTTAAAGTTGTTAAGTAATTGCCCATGTAGCTTTACTATTTCTCAGCCTATGGGTTTCAAGGTCACAGGGAGTTCCAGGCCCCTGCACAAAATTTAATCCCCTCTTCTACTGTTGTGGATAAACCATATGTACTGACGCATTGCTCTTACAGCAGGGATGGCTCATGGCTTGGTGTCCCCCAAGAGCAGCACTGTGCAGGACTTGTTGACCTGTTTTTGGCTGCACTGCCACAGCCAAGCTCTGGAAGCACAGCTGAGCTGGTGTTGATGTGTAATCTTACTGGCAGGGCAACTTCCCCTTCAATTGCAGCTTAGCCTAAGGTAGCCTGATGGATGTGGGCAGTGGCAGTGCAGTGTCAAGCTGTGGGTTTGCTCCTTTGGACAACTTTGGTGGGCAGCTGCTGAGGAGCGGAATCTGGCCACCAGTGGACTTGTGGGCAGCGTATTTTGCTCAGACCAATTACTATTGTTATGTTGCAGGACTGTGGGGTTCAGCATCTCTTCCTTGCAATTTAATTCCTGTGGCTAGAGATCTCCGAGAGATGAGTAACTGAGAGCAAAGAATCTGTCTCTCTTCTCCCTCTGCTGAGAGCTAGTCGACATCCCTGACCAAAACACCCATGCAGGAAAAGACAGTAGGGAAAGGAAAATGAAATAAAGGGGTGATGGAGATTGACCCATCCTTCAGGGCAAAGAAAGCAATGCAGGCAACAGGAGCTTCTCCTCTATCTCCTGGTCCTATTTAGCTCTCCCCCCAGGACCTATCACAGATCCCTTGACACTAGTAATAAGTTGTGATATTGCAGAATCACAGAAGAGTTGACACTGGAAGGGACCTCTGAAGATAGTCCAGATAAAACTTCTCTAGGTTTATCAATCTGCTGTTGAAAAGTGTAAGGCCTCTGGTCACATGGCTGCTTTGATGAGCATCTGTGGACCTCAAGTTTTTGTTATGTGTTGGCTTACTTCTCCAGAGGGGTACAGCAGATGCTTAGACACCAGATGCTCAAGGAACAAATTTTTGATGTTGTTGGAGTCCCAAAGGTACAGAGTAGATATTTTCTGACAAACTTAATTACTAGCTTTGGGTTTTTTTTCCTTTTAGAGAAAGAAGGATGAATACATGGAGAACTTTGTTTCCTCAAAGTTTTCTGCTTTTCAGACCCCCCCCCCCCCCCCCCCCCCGATAACATTCACTGTATCTTTCTTTTCCCTGACACACAGCAAACTTTCAGGTTGAGCAGCCAAGTAAGGATGTATATTTTAGGCTGCCTAGGCAAATTGGTCACTAAAAACATATGGCATTTCAGCTTCAGCAATGACATAATTGTTATTTGAGTGTAATAATGTTCATTTAATTAATGCATCCTGGGGGAAAAAAAAAAAAAGTGTTAACATGTTAGTTAAAAAGTATAAAAAGTAGAGCATTCAAATTAGAAAGTCAAATTCAGATGTAGGTACTGTGCAGTTTTAATTACCCTGCCCATATTTAGAATGGTGCAGACATTAATTACCTGACAGTACAGTATTTTTTTTTCACTGGACCTTTGTCTCTAACTGTAGAGCTGCTCTAAGGACTCAGGGGGGTTCTAGACATTAAGGTGTGGGATGTTCCTAACTGGAGTTTGAAGAATGGATTGAAAAATGCAGGTTTCTAGTTTGGAGAGGGAAAGTAGAGGGGGTGAGTCCATCAGGTGGGCAAGAAAACACCAAGTCAAATGGAAATGTAACTTGGTACTTCCTCTTGCTCAGCTGTTGAACCACCTCATGTCTGGTCTTCAGAAGAAAGAATAATGCTTAACTCATTCTGGAAAGGCATGAGATACCACTGGGCAACCTTCGTGTTAACTAAGTTTTTGCTGTGGAATTGTATTTCCTGAGAAATTGTATAAGACTAATATAATGAGGAATTAGTTGTTACAGGCATTAAGATCTTACTGAAATAACAAACAAATGACAAGATTGTCATAGTAAACTCTTTAGAATGGCCTTTTCTGTTCAAGTCCAGAGAGGCAAAGAGTAGTGGAAAGCCATCAAAGCAGAACCAGCTGGGGGAAGACAACCAGTACCATCATTTGTACTAACATACTGTATAAGCTTCAAGTACTTTTTTTGAGGATGGCTGTTTTATATGTGGAACAGAGAACATGCCTCATTTTGTCTGTTCTGACCTTTTACACTTTTGTGATTCTGTACAGAATCATGTAATTCTTGTTTTGTAAGTAAATACATTTGTGATAGTGGTTTTCCCACCCTTGGGAGATCAAAACTCAGAAACCTTCAAATCCCAAATATTGTGATCTGCTTTTAAAACAAGTTTTATATTGTAATTTTGGTTTGTCGCTTGATTTTTTTTTTAACTCCCCTTGCTTATCCCACCATGTATGTGTGTGTGACTGAGGGTGGCCAACTCCACAATTTTTGAAGTGACTGCAAGTAAAGCCTTTTCATGTTGCAAAAATTCTCACACCCACCTCTACTAACTCTTTTCCAGCAATGAATTCTACCAGAACGGTTTCCACACATAGATTTGTGTTCATCCTTCAGTCTTATCACTGCTGCTTCTGAGAGTTTTTTGCCCTCTCTTTCCTAGAACAGTGGGTGCAGTCATAACTTTCCAGTTCTTCCTCATCTGTTCCTAGTGCCCCAGCAAGCACTTCAGGGGAAGGAAGAGTGAAAGCCAAGGAGCTTTTCTTCCTTCAAGACATCTGAGAGGAATAGGGAGCAGAGAAGCTCAAGTCTCAGCCTTGCTTCAAACACAAGGAATCTAAGAAGTGTAAGTGTACAGCCAGGGCTTCTAAGCTATATGTACTTTTTTTTTTTTTTCCTGCTTTGCTACACTGGTGGTTGATGCACCTCTTCTTCTGGATAAAAATGTGAATGGTGGCAGAGAGACAAGGCAGCATTACATGTTAAAGGGGCACTTTCAGTCCATATCATCCTAGTTACCTGTTTTCCACCTGGCTAATTGTTTGTCCTCTGCTCTAAATCTTTCACTTATGACCACTTACGGTAGCTCCAGTTTTTCATATTTTGTAGCATCACAGAATTCCCAAATCCCTCTTGCTCTTGGCATTACTCCAGTCACCAGGAGCCACCTTTGGGACATTTTGGCCTGGTAGCATCCATGACACTTTGGTCTCTTCCTCTCAGTGGAGTGCTTGGGCAGCCCTGCAACACCTGGGAGATAGAGGATGTGACAAAGCAACAGCAGAGGCCTCAGAGTGAGTCAGAGAGAGCAGGAAGAGATTTGTCCTGCAGGGACATTCTTGGAGGCAGTGGGCTGGGGAAGCAGAACTACCTGTATGTGCTTACAAAACTAGTAAATGCTCTGCGTGAGGGATAGGTGACTGGTGAGTTCCTTGTCTACTTAGTTTCAAGTGTTAGGTTGTTATGAATAATGAAGTACGTCAGAGCAAGGAAAGCTTCGGATAACTTACATTATGCCACTTCCTAACTTGAATGTCTGCTTTTAACAAAAATTGAGGTATGATTTTTATAAAGGAGATTCCGGCTCCTGGGAAGGTACCCAGCGAAACAGGCTTGCCAAGCCGCCTGCCCGTGGTAGTGATTTTAAACAGACTTTCAACCGCATCTCCCTCTTGCGTCGGGAGATGCTGCCACGCACCCGCGGGAAGGCGCGGCGCGCCCAGGGCTGGGGCCGTGGCGGCGGGAGCGGCACGCGGCACGGTCCCCGTTCACTGTCGCCTGTCGGGAGAGGCACCTGCACAAGCACCGAACGCCTCCGGGGCGGGGAGGTCTGCCGGCTGCACGCCGGCGGGGTCCGGGCGGCGGGGCGCAGCGGCCGCAGCAGGTGACCCTGCCCCTTGGGCACCTCCCGGCACCGGGGCACGTGCCAGGGGCTGCTTTCACGGTCGTCCACGAGGGCGCCTCCCGCTCCCACCGCCGCCGCCCTTGGGCGCTTGCTCTGGGCGGCCGCCCGCTCCCCTCCCCGGCGAGGAGGAGCGAACCTCCCACCTCCACCTCCGGAGGAGCCGGGCAAGGCATGTGCGTGCGGGGTGGCGCCTTCCGGAGGCGCACCGAGACCCGGGCTGGCTACGCGGCGGCCGCGGTCGGCCGGCGCACCATGCCGCTGCCGCCGCCGCCGCCGCCGCGGCTCCTCCTCTCCGCCTCCCGCGCGGGAGCGCGCCCCGCTCCACTCCCCGGCTGCCTCCTGCAGCAGCGGCGGCGGCGGCGCTGAGGGAGTTGCGCGGGCTCTGCCCGATGTGGGAAGAAGCGATGATGATGAGGAGGAGACGCCGCTACCTGCTAGAGCGGGCAGAGCAAGCAGGCGGCGGTGGGGCGAGCGGCGAGCAGTGCCGCTCCCGGGACTGGCTCTATGAGTCCTACTACTGCATGAGCCAGCAGCACCCGCTCATCGTCTTCCTGCTCCTCATCGTGATGGGCGCCTGCCTGGCCTTGCTCGCCGTCTTCTTCGCCTCCGGGCTGGTAAGAGACGACCTCCCGGCCTGGGACCCGAGTCCCCTGGCACTCCCTCTCCCGCTGCCCGGCGTCCCCGCACCCGCCGCCCGGCATCGCCGCTCCCGCTGCCCGGCTGGCATCTCCGCACTGGGTGCCGTTTGCCGAGCCTAACCGAGCCGAACAGGGCTGGGAGGGACGGGACGGGGCGAGCGAAAGCCAGTGCTCCTGCTGCTCCTGCGGAGGAAAGTTGGTGTCGGGAGTCGCCGGGGTGTCGGCGGGCGGCGGCTGCGGGGCCCGGGGACCCACCGCCCAAACTTTGCTGCCCGATGCTTTGAGGCGACGCTGGAACAGCGGCAGCGCGCCTGATGGGGCGAAAACTGAGTCAACAAGCGCATCGAGTTTAATTCAGTTAATTCATTGGCTCTGCTGCCTTCCAAATGGCATCTTAGCCGTATTGGCCTTTGTAGTGTAGGGTTTAAATCGCTGCACAAAAACCCATTCCGTAGCAGGATCTGAAGTAACAACATTTTTATGGCAGTTAAGCAGGGGCTGTTCCCTCCTTGTCGTCTCGTCGTCCCGTTCCCCCAATATACCATTTTCTAGTGTTTGACCCATTTTCTCAAGAAAGCTTTTGGAGCATAGCAGCCTTAGTTTTTAAGGGAGATGAAGTTTGGTCGGTCGGATAGCTTTTCCTCATGTCCAGTGCGGGGCTTCCAGCCTTTGTGAGGAAAATATGTCACAGCTGCAGATGACAGTCGGTGTCACTTCATCTCACCCAGAAAAGCGGTGGCGTTTTGCCCTTGTGTTGAACGCAAAGGAAAAGCTGCAGAGGGCGGTAAAATTCTTGCTCCTTACAGAGTTTTCCTGCTGTTAATGATTAGAGACAGGCTGTGTGCCTTGCTGCGTACTTCTGAAGTCAAAACTGGGAATTTGAGTGGTCTCAGACTTTCTATCGTAATCTTTTCTGTGTTGTTTGTTTGTCTGTTTGGGGGGGGGTTATTGTTTTTTAAAATCTAATGGTCTTCTGCAAGGTAAATGGTTTTTGAATAGAGCTAATGATCTGTATGAGCGAGGGTGTATAGGTTAGAATTGAATGGATTCTCTTAGAGAGGCATGATACGTAACCATGTTTGCTTAAATGGGGAATCCTGCATTCATGCTTATTACGACCAAACTTTTGTCTTAAAAACTGCAGGAACTGCTTGTAGGATTAGCTAAACTTTAGAGTTAATTGGTGGATTATTTCCTTTGATATTTGTATTAGTTGTTTTTTGAGCTTTCTGTTTAAAGTGTCACTCCTACTATATATAGAATGTTTGTAAAAGAGCTAATGGAAAGCCAGTTATGGTGGTGCCTCATAATTCAGTTGTGGAATGCCTCAATTTTTCAATTTTGGAGCACTGTGTACAAAATACAGGTTTGACATCTTGTCTCATTCTGAGTGTTAACTTGGGTGCTTGTCCATCAGGGCTGAAGGGACCAATGATGGAAATGGAAGTCCATCACATATGCTGAGGTGTACTTTGGTGTGGAGATGTACACAATACTCAGCTACAGTCAGGGCAGCAGAATGTGAGCTTGGCAGTGTTTAGCACTGAATTTCACTTGTTTACAAGTTGTACATGCTTATTTTTATAATGCCCATTCTTGAGGTAAATCATTCATGTTAACAATGGAGACATAAGACTGGGCCTACATCAAAGGACTGATGGAAGTTATGGAAACAAAACTGTGAGCTTGCCAAATCTTGCCAGGCATTACTACTTCAGAAAGTGAATTTTATAGTTCAGTCTGCATTTCAAATTCCAGACATACCGGAAAAGGAAAAAAAATGTGCTTTTAAAACCTTTTTCCTGTGCCTTTATCTTCCTGTGGCTAACAACTAGACGGGTAAGTGGAGAGAGAGGTGGGGCTCATCCTTAAAGTTTCCAGTTGACAGATGAAAGTAACTTCGGGCAGAGAGAAAGCTTGCCTATATGGACTTCCAGCCACAGGATGTTGGACAAAATCCTTTGGAGCCCTGCCCAGAGTTTCACCTAAAATCGTTTTATTGTAGTCTAGCTCTGGTTGCATTTGTCATTAAAATATTCTTGAAGTTTTGGATCTGTTTCCCCCACATCTGAATAAAGAATGTGCTTTTTATATAGCTGTGGAATCTTACAAATTTTTTCTTTTGTGCCTGATGATATAAAAGGGGCACACAGTTAGGAGTGTTGGAGCCACAAAAGCCTGTATTAATATCCTTGCCTTGATTTTGCACATCTAGTAGGTGTGTGATCATTATGACAGAAGATTGTAGAGGAGGTGCAGTGGAAGTGAAGTGGTATAGTTCTGTATAAGTCTGTGCTGTGCATATGAAGTTAGAGGAAATCATTCTTAACAGTTGTTTTGTACAAAGCAGTTAAGAATTTACTGAAAATTACTTAAGCCCATTGTGGAAACAAAACTCCAGAATGACTCACTGTAACGCTTGATTCGTATTTCTCATGTGTAGTTCAAAGAACAGCTTAGAACGTGGAACGTGGCATTGGACATTGATAAGAAAAGATGGATATTTGTGAAGAATGAACCATTTTTTTATGTTCTAGGCTTTCTTTAAAAAATCCTGAAACCAGTGGAAGTGAGAGGTTTTCCTTCTAGTTTAATTTTGTATTTGGTAGTTAAAATATATCACTCTGATGTCAGAATTGCCTTTTTTTATTTTTTTGGCAATGTATTCTTAAGTGTTCCCAAACACAGCCAACCACACAGGGATGTATTTCGCTTACTCAGCTATTTCAACCTGTCAGAATAAGAGCTGTAGCTTTCCTCATTTCAGATGAAAAATTTATAAAAGCTGTTGCAGAATTACAGTAAACAAGATTACTTACAAAGTGTGCCTGGAAATCTGATTACTTTCCTTTCAGACATCGTACTGCTGTTGTTACTGAGAGATGTTTCTTGGGGATTTCATTTATTTATTTATTTATTTATTTTTCCAGAAAACTATTGTGATTTTGGCCCTTGGAATTAAGCAGTCTGTCTCGTCAAACACTAAATATAAGACTCCCAGAGTCTGCTTGAAAGATGACCATTCACAGCTTGGAATTTTAAATAAGTTAGTGATAGTATCAACCTTTGGATTTCCTGTGTTGAAGTATCTTCTGTATTTCTCTGTACCTGGTGTGAACTGAAAACTGGCAAAATGAAATCAGTCATCCATGTTTAGCTGCTGCTTTAATCGATAGAGAGTAAATTATTTTCCCAAACCTGTGAAAGCCTTCCAGTGCTTAGAAATGCTAGAGGTCAGCTTCATTTTCTGCCTCCTTATTATCTTGTTGCTTCTATGTAAGATGTAGGACAAACTCATTATTTGCCCTCTGCTCCCTTTTTAGTACTAAAAACTTAGGACCATTTTGAATGGTATCTGGAACAATTTTCTCTCTGTCCAGAGCATATCTATCAAAACTGCAATTTTTAGGAGGAAAAAAAAAAAAAAAAAAAAGCCATTTTAAATTTCATAATGTAAAATGTGAGTGTATCTAAAATATCTGCAGTTGTGATGTTTTGTTTCTTACATGATTAAATAAAACTCTCGACTGAGAACATTGTACAATTCATTGGAAGGCTATAACTTTCCTTTATTGATGTATTTTCTAGAACTAAAGAATGCCCAGCCCTTAGATATAAACTTCAATAACAACCTACAGTTCAGAGATACCAGAATATTTTAACACTTGTGGTGTAAATGGGAGAGTACCTAAGTCTGACAAGATCTTTTTTCTGTCCCTTTGATGAAAACTAAGGGTCTACCAATCTTCTGTCAGACAGAGCGTGTTTTCTTTTAGACTGGTCCACGCCCCTTGCTCAAAGACTGCAGTCCTGCTATGCAGTGCTTACCTTTAACAGTAGTCTGCAGCCCTTATCTGTCTCCTGAATCCTTGCTGCTACATGTCACCTCTTCAGATGTGGTTGTTGATGTGTTGACACTGATGTGGAGTTGCATGCTTCTTGATGGTATCACTGGCCAAGTGGAGCATGAGTTGAGTGAAAAGTGCTTCTACAAAGTGGCATTTTGATGCCTTCCATTTTCTAAAGCACCATGAGATGGTTTTGGGTTAATGCCTAATTATTGTCTGTGGAGCAGAGGTATTACTTATTTACCCCTTCAACCATTTCCTTGAAGTTTCCGAAAAGTTCACCATGATGCTGGTAGGCTCAGTTATTATTCCTGAACCTGTTTACTGATTCACAAATCCAAGAAACTAAAGGTTGGCTGCATACCTACATCATTGACATGACCAAATACCTTCTGTAGCAAAAGCGTGAGCAGGCTGTCTTTCCTAAAGGGACAATACCATTAACTAGGGAGGTACTTGTGACATGTCAGATGTCCTGTTCTGCAGGAATTGCTTTTCTGGCATCAGACTGACTGAATTTACCTTCAGTTGATCCTGCATGGAAGCAGAGGTAGCTACCTCATTCTAAAGAAGCACATTAAAACTTCTTAGCTGCCAACCTGACTGGTAGGGAACTGTCTCAGTGCAAAGAGAAGAGGATCAGAAGAATCCAGTCAGCCTCTTGGGGCTTAAACTGGTGTGTGTTGTTTCTTTGGACCTTTGGTTAGAATGACAGCAAATTCTCCCTCTCTCTAATTGGTCTTACTCCATCTAAAAGAAATCCTTGCTGCTTCTGGTAAAAAATGGATGTCAGCCAAACCCTTCTGGATTTCCATGGTCAGAATCTCATCCTGAAATGGAGGGGGAAAAGTCTTCAAGTCCATGTGAAAAATGTAGCTTTGGAAGACATGTTCCATCATTTTAATTGCAGGGTCTCAAGTGATTAGGAGTCTGCATAAGGGCATCTGCTGCATGTGTCTGGTAGTGTTCTCATTGGTACTCTTGATCTGAAAAATTGATCCCTCTACACCAAAAGGTCACCACACTGATGTTGTGGAGATGTTATATCCCTATTCATGAGATGCTCTGTTATAACCTAATTGCATAGAATAATACAGCTGTGATTTAAGTTCACTTGTAGTCTCAATTTTAGGAAATTGTTTGAGACCAGCGCTGTATAATTTAAAGCTTTTTTGGTTCAAAAGTGTCAACTGTCTTCCCAAAGTCCAAGAATACCAAAGATCTGAAAGCATTCTCTGGAATCCTTGCAGACTGAAAGTAAGCCAGAGCATCTGCGATACTGTTTTCAGATTCCAGCACATTCATTCCCCTGAAAAAAAAGTGAAGTCATAGCAAAGGTGAAGAAGTAGGAAAATCCTTACTATTTCAAGGACAAGCAGAGACAGGGTTTCTTGCATGCTTGATGCTGTGGTGGTTGTGTCCAGGAGGTATCCTACCTCTTCTTAAACTGATTCTGCCAGATGACTGCGACTATCAAGATAAGGAAGGATTCAACCCAAACATTATTGTATTTATAATGCCTTTTCTTTCCAGAATTCTAGCTATAATTGAGCATACAATTCTGCTTTCAAGTCTTCTATTAAGATGTTTCATGAGGAAATCCCATTTCTCGTTTTTTTCCTTGTCTCTAGGCACCATATTACAATACATTCTTCCAGCTATAGTTGCTGGCTATTTGATACAGTCTTAGGATATTGCTGTTCCTGCCAGCGTTCCTTCCAGTAGCATCTTTGCTTGTCTAAGCATGACTTTTGTACTTGGTATTACCTCTTCAGTGAGAGGCCTTTAAAGGTTGCTGTATCTTCCTGTCAGAAGCAGGAATTGCCCGGCTTTGTGTCTGGTTTCATTCTTCAGTACTGCATCAGTCTGTGCCTTTTCTTGTTTTGATTGCGAACGCTACTTCCGGTACATCTGTGGTTACTTTTAATGCTGCTAAGAGCTTGTCTCATTTGCCAGTCCCTAACAAGCCTGCAAACAGAGAGCTACCAAGATAATGAGGTGCCAGTGGCAACCTCACTTTGCACACCTCTGTTTCATCCTTCATATTGAATAACCTTAGTGCTGAATAAGAATTGGACAGAATCACAAGTATGGCTATACTGGAAAAATACTTAGCCTTGAACTGCAATCTTAATAAATTAAAGTGCTGTGGATACCCTGGCAATGGAAATCTCATTTGATATTACAAATTGTGACTCAAAATGGTGGATCCACAACTCCTAATCATTACTGCAGCTGACAAAAAGACAAATAACATACTGACTAGCGCTGTTGTTTACTGAGGTGCAATGGGAATAAAACAGATGATGGATTGGGCTATGATTGTCTGCTGTCTTTATCAGCAACAAGTCAGGTATGTGGATTCACCAATCATATATTGGCAGTTTCATAGTGGATCTGACATGGACCGGTGAATACCTGTCTCTTTATCTTAATTTTTTTTTAAATTGTTTTCAAGTTCCTTGTTGTGGCCAAAGATATCTGACCCATTTGTGGGGATCTTAAAACTCCTATAAAAATGGTGAATAGGTTTCTTTTTGGTTGAGCCTTCAAGAGGTCTTCTAGATTAAGGACATTAACCAGAGATCACAATCCCTATGTTCATGCTGTGAATAAGAAAACTCCTTCATGTTATAATGGTAGCAGTCACTGGAATCTTCCAGACTGCACTGTGCATCACTCCAAGCTGATAGTGGCATGGACATTTAACACAGATAGAATTGATCTGCAAATCCCTTGAGCGGCTGTGCATGCCAGCACCACAGGAACAAAGTGCAGCTGAACACCTGTAGTGTTTCATCCTGTGCCTACATCCCCAGCCCTAGCCAAGCTGTGATCCCAGGCAAGGTAAGTGCTGCCACAGGGGCTTCTGCATATTTCAGAAACAGCTGAGTCAGCTTAAGCCATATTGATAGGTCGTGATGAGAAGATGCCAGCAGATTAAACTTCTGGCTTTGGGGATCTGGACCCCAAAATAAGTGAATTAGCACAGGTTTGCCCCTTTTCCCTGTCTTCTCTCTCTTTTTTTTTTTTTTAAATTTGAGCATCACTTCTGATCCTATTGAAAAAAAAAAAAAAAAGCAAGCCACAAAACAAACAAACAGCTCCACACATTTTCTCCTCCAGATCTTTTATTTTTGTATCTTGAATAAGCAACCTCCGGACACTGAACCTTACTGAGATCATGCTGAAAATTCAAGGGCCTGTTGCACCATCTGTGCAGAGGAGTTTGGAGTTTGAGGCTGTTGCTACACTTATCTTCTCAGTTGTCTGTTTCTCCAGCCTGTATAAAAACATTTTCTTTATCTCTTGTCTCTAAACAGAACTCTTGTTCTTAATGGTGACTATGTGATGTAAAATCCCCTTGCTGTTCCTGGAGATAATCTGTTCCATGCTTTTGTCTGGGAGAGGCAGAGGAAGCAGCGCCCATCACCGCTGCCCTCTCAGGCTTGCCCTCAGGTCTGTTGTCTGAGCATCCACTTCTTCCACTATCCATGTTTCTAGTTTTGAAATTTCTCTACCCTAGAAGATGTGCTCCAGAGTGCAGAGTAATGGCTTCTGATTGCACACTCAGAATGTGCTCCAGAGGGCAGCTGGGGTTAGGTGTGCTCTGGCCAGGATGTGTTTTCCTTATAGGTTTGGGTGCAGCTAGTCTGGTGTTTGATCATTGTATAGTCCCATGAGAACCCACGTGGGCTGATAGCTTTTCAGAGCCACTCACTGGGGATTGAAAAAGTAGTTCAAACTTGATTTTTCCACCTGCCTCCTCAGGCAGCTGAACTGTGTGCTGTGGGACCACTTCAAGGCACTAAATGTTATGGGATGCACAGTGGATCTGCCCACTGACTAGATAAGTGGGATTGCTGTCTTGCCATTCCAGGTAAAATTTCCCCATCCTAGAAGATCCTAGGAAAACTGTATTCCTCAACTTTTCCAGCAAGACTGAATTAAGGCTGAAGACTTGAACACCTTATTTCTCCAGAGAGATTTGTTAGCAAAACAGATGGTCTTTGATCTTGGCTTAGCACCTGCTTGCTATTACTCCTTCTCTTATAGAATATCATAAGATCATTTAGGTTGGAAAAGACCCTTAAAATCATCAAATCCAGCCTCTAACACTGCCAAGTCCATCACTAAGCCATATCCCTAAGCATCACATCTACATGTCTTTTAAATACCTCCAGGGATGGTGAGTCAACCACTTCCCTGTGCAGCCTGTTCCAATGCTTGATAACACTTTTTTTTGTGAATAAATTTCCTAATATCCAATCTAAGCCTCCCCTGGCACAACTTGGGGCCATTTCCTCTTGTCCTATCATGTTACTTGGAAAAAGAGATGAACACCTACCTTATTACAACCTCCTTTCAAATAGTTGTAGTGAGCAATAAGGTCTTACTTGAGCCTCCTTTTCTCCAGACTGAAGAACTCCAGTCCCCTCATACTCTTTTCAGATGTTGCTCCTCTTGCTTTATATACCCTGGTGGGTGGTGGATTTCTTTGATGCAGCCACTGGTGGTCCTTTCTAGTGACACAGTGGTATGAGCACAGTCTACTCTGGTCAAGACCTAGGAGGTGGTAGTTCCTGTAATCCCCACTATCACCCCACTAGCTTGTGCTAGTAAGTAGCCAGAGTCTCTCACTTGGGCTTGTTTGTGTCCCAACGAGTCCAGACAATTTCTGAAGCAAACTGGTAGATGATGGGATTTTAGACATGTCTTCAAACGATGCAATGTTTTTTTTAACACTAAAACAATTTACCAGAATGTTTTTGGTTTCTTTGATTTTTTAAATATTTTCTTACCTGTGCCTTAATGAAATGGGGTAAGTACTGGCTAAATAAGCCCTCATCTAACACTAAATAGAAATGTCTGGATTTGCAGAATCTCTTTTGCTTTATTTCCTATGAATGTGTCAAGTTTTGCTCCTTTATTTAGCTGTTATTTGGCACAGTTGTATTTCAAATGTAAGTAAACATGTTAGTTACCTTTATTTGAAATTTCATCATTATAGAAGTCATGCCCACTGCAGAAAATGGGCCTGATCCTGGGGTCAAAAATTAAATAAGAAACCTCTGGTTTGAAGACAGTTGAACTGAGAGACATGTAAGAGTGTGGAAAGTGTCCTTAAAACTTTAAGAACAAACTTTAAGAACATTTTCTGCACTAATAATAACTGCATTTAGTAAGTAATCACAAAACCTTGGGAAAAACTTGAAAAGTAATTACACCATGACAGTAGTGACTTTTCAATATTAAAACTATTTTTAATGTTTCCTTATTATGCTGATAGGTTAAAACTGTGGAATATTCTTGCACAATGTATTTTTAAATGACCCAGTAGAGAAAGAAGCCTAAGCTTACCTTTTTCTTATTTAAACAGACCGTTAAAATGAACTCTTTTCTCATGTGCTGAAATTCATGTGCTCTCAGGTTCAAATTTTGTGATCCTTACTTTTAAGCAAGTCCCATCTTGACATTTTTTCTTGATTACAGACAGATTCTCAAGTTACTATGTCAGGAGTTAAATGGTGAAGGAAAGCCACCTTTTAGCTTCAATTTAAAAGTGACAGCCAAAATATGCAACTGTCAATACTAAAAAGCTAAAAGAACCGAATGAGTACTTCAGTATTTCCGACGTCCACAGATCTGTGTTTCTTGCTCAGTGGTGACTATTATGAAATTTCTCTGTAATTCTTCATAGTCAGTCATCATCTTTGTCAGATTGCTATTCACTTATTCTCCTAAATTGTTTATGGATATGCTGAATAACATATACCCTAGGATTCCTGAGGTCTTTTGTGGGCACTTTGGGACCTTTGTTTTTAATAGATTTTCCCAGGATCAATGCGAGACCTACTGGTACTTCCCTTAGGCTTTGAGTGGGATTTCAGGAGAGACTGACATTAAATCACATTCCTGCCTTTGAATACTGGGGCACTTTTGGGTGGAGTTTACATATGTACTACAGTAGCTCTTCCTCCTTTGAGTCCCATTGTCCCTTTCTAGTAAACGCGATATGATTGTGGCGATTCTTTTTACATTTCATATTCTTGCTTTTGTCTGTAATGCCTTATACTGATACTTCGAGACAGATCTTCTGATGTGTTCTCCCTGTATAGAACATTCTGGAATAAGAATTATCCCACACTGAACGCAGATTTAAAAAAACCCCAATCAAACAATCTTTTCTGCTACAGTCTGCTTTTCTCTAACTGTTCTTTTTAATACCTGCATCATCTGTTTGCTTAGAAGTCCTTTAGCAGGCTGCCAACTCCTGATTAAGTTTGAAAAAGAAAATACTACTTAATTTTTACTCCTAAAAAAATATTTCTAAGGCTGTTTTCTTGGCCTGAATTATTGAATCTTTTATATTGATAATAATAAATTTTTTTAATAATCTTTTTTAACACCCCCCCCC